>MJUU01069487.1:196280-225433 GCA_002080025.1 Modiolus philippinarum | reverse complement strand
GGATTGACACTGGACTTCAAAAACAGTCAACTCATCAATTTTGACACGATTAAGGACATGATCACCAACGGAAAAGACAATGTAAAAACTGTGAAAGATGACTTCAAAATCATTAGAGACAATTTCAAACTACTTACCGTCAACCAGAAAAAAGATTACAGATTAGTGTTTGACAAAAGAGTCATCATGACTGATTACTGTACATTACCTTATGGATTTTAAATTGTAAAGGAAACATGTGGATGTTCTCCGACCCGTGTTTGCCTATTTGACGGAGAAAATAAAATGTATATCTGTTAATATCTTGTTTATTTCACTGCCTATTGAGATACGTGTAGAAGATCTAACAAAGAACAAAAACAAACAAACAAAGAAAATAAAAGTTGCCATAGCAACTTAGGTTAGAGTAACATAAAAGAGAGATCAAAACAACAACAAAAATTAACAAACATAGAAAAAATAAAAGTTGCCATAGCAACTAAGGTTAGAGATAAAAGGGAGATAACTCCAATCAAATGGAAAAAATAGAAAGTAACTATGGAGATATAGAAAAAACTGCAAAAAGAATGGTTAGGGTCGGAACAAATACAACATTACTGATCTAACAACAGAAAAGTTAGGGTTAGGGTTAGGGTTAGGATAAAGACGAGACCATTAGGAAAAACCAAAGTAGAAGCTAAAGTAGAAGGCGAGACATAGGAAAGTATCCTGGATAGAAGTAGGGCGAGACCAGTGACAACACTATGGACAGAAGTAGGGCGAGACCAAAGTAGAAGACAAAGTAGAAGGCGAGACCTAGGAAAGTACCTTGGATAGAGGCAGGGTGAGGCCAGTGACAACACTATGGACTAGTGAAGTCAAAGCGAGGCACTCAGGACGAGGTCAAAGGTCAAAGGTCAACAAGGTCAAAGATCAAAGATACACTTAGCACCTCGTCAATAACGATTGAAGCGCCCTCTATATTGGCACAAAAAGTCCCTCCTGAACTAATTTGCATATTTTGAGGAAAATTAGGGGAAAATGAAAATATTTTACAAAGAATGCACTATGGGGGTCCTCGACAAAAAGTGTTCTGAGGTAACCCGTTATACTACTGACCTGTATACAATGTTTAAGCTTTTCAAGCTGAATAAAATGAAATAACTTGTGTTGAATAATTGTGGTAAGGGGTTATATATTTGTACTTTATGAGACTGTAGTTATTCTAAAATGTTTAAAAACATATTTTCTTATGACTTAGATATATTGAAAGGATATCTAATCAATATTTTCAAGTTACATATTACATGAAGTGTTTGCATCTCAAAGTCAAAACAGCAGAAATTCTGAAAAACGNAAGACGGGACCAGTAGGCAAAATCAATGACAACACCAAGGGGACCAGGCCAAAGGTCAATGACACACTTAGCACCTCGTCAATAACGATTGCAGCGCCCTCTATATAAGCACAAAAAGTCCCTCCTGAACTAATTTGCATATTTTAGGGAAAATTAGGGGAAAATCAAAATATTTTACAAAGAATGCACTACGGGGCTCCTCGCCAATTTTGGTCTAGGGTAACCCGTTCTACTACTCTCCCCTTTGGGTCGTTGTCTCTTTGACACATTCCTCGTTTCCCTTCTTTTTCTATTAAGGGCAGTTTGTAATGAAGAGGCGTTTGATATTTTATTGCTTACTTTTTTTTGGTTTAATATTGCTGAATATACGATGTTTCCAAAGGAATTTACATATATTCAGATAAAACCAACCCAGCGAAAGAGATGAATATTTTTGCAACAATGTTTAATGTATCATTTAATGACACCCAATCAACATTCATGGCAATATTTGTCCGCTCCAAAACATCTGTATTCGGATCCTAATTAATACAGGACCATATCTGTTACGACCACGATTCATAAACGGCCTCTGGGGAACTTGCTGGAAACAGTCTTTTGATCAATATCCAAATGGTTAATTTTCAAAATCTGATTTATCAAATATTGGAGAATCTTTGATTTAAAGAACAAGCGTTTAATATGGCTTGTTAAATAATTTTGTTAAGTACAAAATTAGTTGGTTCGAGTAATTCATCGCGTTTCAGCGATTTTGACGTGCATATTATTCATGGTGAATTAACCACGTGACAAAGTTCTGCTGGCACGCGTCGAAGTAAACTCAGGGGATTTTACTGAGAATTAATTACCATATATTTTTTGTAAGAAAGTGGATTCACATTATTGCATATTTTTATACAGATATTTATTAGTATTTAAACAAGTATGTTTTTGATGTTTGCGATATTTTATTACGGTAGTAATTTGTAGACATGTAGAAAACAACTTCAGTGGTCGGAGGAAGCATTATGTAAAGAAAAGAAGATAGAAAAAAAAGGTTTTACGTATTGAAAAGAAGAAGAAAAAGATGTAAATTACTTCAGTCCCAATATGGCAAAAATAAAAGAATCGGAAAAATTAAGAAACTGGTCATAAAAAAAAATTACAAAAATTACAATCAAACTGAAGCACTCACACTCCGGGCGGGTAAGAACTGACACTCTGGACGAGCAGCAACTGTCACTCCGGACGGGTAAGAATTGACACTCCGGATGGGTAAAAAATGACACATCGTACGGATAAGAACTGACACTCGGATGGGTAGGAAATGTCATTCCGGACGGGTAAAACTGACACTCCGGACGGGTAGCAACTGACACTCCGGACGGGTAGCAACTGACACTCCGGACGGGTAGCAACTGACACTCCGAATGGGTTTGAACTGACATTCCGGAGGGTAAGAACTGACACACCAGGCGGGTAAGAACTGACATTCCGGACGGGTAAGAACTGACACTCCGGACGGGTAAGAACTGACACTCCAGATGGGTAAGAATTGACACTCCGGATGGGTAGGCATGTCCTTCTCCTTCAGAAGTTTCTGTGTTTATAAACTAATGTTCATACACAGTGGATTATATAATCGGTCATCGGTCATCTGGAAGATATTATGCATGGGCACGTATTTTATTCAGAATTGTACGAAACAAGTATCTGTGATAATACGACTTCCGTCACATTCATTACCTACTTTCAAATTGTTTTTATTTCGTTTTTTGATAATGTTCAGGATCGAGCATGATTTTTATATGTTATTTCTGTTAAACGTCAGTTGGTAGTTTTGTCTTGTATCCATAACATCTGTTTTTTTTTTTCGATTTTCTGTCCGGTGACCCCTAGAAGAAGACCGTTGAGTGTTTGACTTTGTTTCCCTTTAGATATTTTAGTTGTTTTTGATTTGTACATTTGGTGTATTTTTACTTTTTATTTGTTGGCTTCCCTACAATTTTTACTCTGTTGTCATTAGACAACATAAATTTTCATAATTTGTAAAATATTGCTGCTATGTTATGTTTATTTCTTGTTTATGTTGTCAATTGTAGGGAAAGGGCTTATGATAATGCTGTAATAACTTGTGCCCAATCCCTTTGCTTATGAGCAATAAAATATGTTCAATCAAATTTTTCTCTCATTTCTAGCAAATTTAAACACCTCTATCTAAGTTATCGAAATAATAACCTACATATGTGTAAATTTGATCTCAGTTTGCGATTGGTCAATCATGTAACTGTCTCTTGTCAGTTTCTAGAAATAGTGCGACCAGTTGTTGATGAAGATTTACCTAGCGAAATGGTTTTTGCATTTTTATGACTAAGATAACTCAATTTAGTGATAATATGACATTTTTATCAAAAATATTACACTAAACATCCCTTTCAATGAATGGCGCAATGATACACATAGCAAAGATGATAGCAACAAAATGGTGGCATATTTGAGACTGGAGACTACGGAGATAGCTTTACTTCAAATAAACTGAGTAGGAATTAGAGAAACAATCTCTAACATTGTTTTCCGGTTTATTACGATGATTTCTCACATCTCGAAACTTAAATTTTCATGTGAAAATTTAACTATCTAGTGAGAAATATACGCAACAACTTTGAAACAAGGTTAGAGACTATATAGGACTATATATAAGTACCGAAGAAGTGAAATTAGGCTTTATTGAAACCTTAATTATCTGTTTTACATAACATTCTATACGTGTACTAAAATACAGGATCAATGATTAGAATGTCACTAAGTACTATGTATTATAAGCTACAATAACATTATCTGTAAATATTAGTTTAAACGTCTTATTGTGATTAACCAAAAACAAAAAGTCAAGAAATAACATTGACCTCTTAACGTTATTAAGCCAAGTCTTAAACTGTTAGTATAAATATAGTATTAAAGTTATATTAACAATACCAATACTAAGTATTCCCTTGACTTTTAATTGAAGTTTTATCTTTATATAATATGTTTGTAAAAGAATTAAAAACCAATTGGCTATCGGAAATACAGACCCGGGCATAATAGAAGCTAATACTTCATTGCACAAAAATACCAACTCAACGTAATAAACAGATATGGCTTCGCTTTTTTCTTCTCTCGATCTTAACTTGATTACCACACTTCTGTTTAATGTACTAGATTACATAGGCAATAAACAGACCAGTAACTAGTAGTAACTAAACCGAATGGCCACCGCAACTTTTGATTACGTAGGCAATTAAAAGAACAGTAACTAGTAAAGTGGATGGCAACCGCAGCTATTAGTTCCCTAGGCAATTAACAGACCAGGAACAAGAATTAACCACTACAACTGGATAGCAACCTCTACTATTGGTCACGTAGGCAATTAACAGACCGGTTACTAATAGTAACTACTAAAACTAGATCAGAACCACTACTATTGGTTACCAAGGCAAATGACAAACCAATAACTAGTAGTAACTAATAAAATGGTAGCAACCACAACTATTGGTTACCTAGGCAATTATCAGACCAGTAACTTATATTAACTACTAAAACTTGATTGTAATCACTACTATTGGTTACTTAGGCGATTAGCAGACCAATAACTAGTAGTAACTACTAAAACTTGATTGTAATCATTACTATTGGTTACCTTGGCAATTATCAGACCAGTAACTAGTAGTAACTACTGAAACTTGATTGTAATCACTACTATTGGTTACCTAGGCAATGAACAGACCAATAACTAATATTAACCACTAAAACTTGATTGTAATCACTACTATTGGTTACCCAGGCAATTAACAGACCAATAACTAGTAGTAACTACTAAAACTTGATTGTAATCACTATAGTTGTTACTACTAAAACTTGATTGTAACCACTGCTATTGTTTTCCTAGGCAATTAATAGACCAGTAACTAGTAGTAACTACTAAAACTTGATTGTAATCACTATTACTGGTTACCTAGGCAATTAACAGACCAGTAACTAGTGGTAATTATTAAAACCGGATGGCAACCGCAAATACAATTAACAGACCAATAACTAGTATCAACTACTAGAACTAGATGGCAATCACTAATATTCGTAAACTAGGCAATTAACAGATCAGTAACAAGAAGTACCCACTACTATTGGTCCTAGGCAATTAACATACAAGTTACTAGCATACACTACATACACTTTAGCCGAGTGGCAACCACTTCTATTGGAATCCTAAGGAGTAACATACCAGTAGCAAAACTAGGTGGCAACCACTACTATTTGTTACATGGGAAATCATTAGACCAGTAACGAGTATTAACTGCTTAAACTGGATAAAAAACCACTACTCTTGGTTACCTAGGGAATTATCAGACAAGGGATAAGTCAAGTATGATCAGGAATTAACAGAAATTTTCATGTGTTGTACAGACCAAGGATGAACAGAGACTTCGCCGTGTTATACAGACCAAGGATGAACAGAGACTCTCATTTGTTGTACAGACCAGAAATGAACAGGGACTTCCAATTGTTGTACAGACCAGGGATGAACAGGGACTTTTATTTGTTGTACAGATCAGAAACGAACAGATACTTCCATTTGTTGTAAAGACCGGGGCTGAACAGAGACTTCCATTGGTTGTACAGACTAGGGGTGGACAAAGACTTCCATTTTTGTACAGACCAGGGATGAACGGAGACTTCTATTTGTTGTACAGACCAGGGGTGAACAGAGACTTCTTTTTGTTGCACAGACCGGGGATAAACAGAGACTCCAACTTGTCGTACAAAACACGGATGATCAGAGATTTCCATTTGTTGTACAGAACAGGGATGAACAGACTTCCATTTGTTGTACAGACCAGGGGTTAACAGACTTCCATTTGTTGTAAAGACCGGGGATGAACAGAGACTTCCACTTGTTGTACAGAACAGGGATGAGCAGAGACTTCCATTTGTTGTACAGACCAGGGGTGAACAAAGACTTCCATTTATTGTTCAGACCAGGGGTGAACAGAGACTTCCATTTTTGTACAGACCAAGGATGAACAGGGGCTTCCATTTGTTGTAAAGATCAGGGATAAACAGGGACTTCCGCATGTTATAAAGACCAGGGATGAACAGACTTACATTTGTTGTACAGACCAGGGATGAACTGAGACTTCCATTTGTTGTACAGACCAGGAGTGAACAGAGACCTCCATTCGTTGTACAAACCGGGGATGAACAGAGACTTTCATTTCTTGTGAAGACTAGGGATCAACAGAGACTTCCATTTCTTGTGCAGACCAGGAATGAATTAACAGACTTTTATTTGTATATATATACAGACAAGAGATGAACAGAGACTTCCATTTGTTGTACAGACCAGGGATGAATAGAGACTTCCATTTATCCTACGGACCAGTGATGAACAGAGACTTCCGTTTATTGTACGGACAAGAGGTGAATAGACAACTCCATTTGTTGTACAGACCAGGGATGAGCAAAGACTTCTATTTGTTGTACAGACCAGGGATGAACAGAGACTCCCATTTGTTGTATATAACAGGGATGAACAGAGACTTCCATTTGTTGTACAGACCAGGGAAGAACAGAGACTCCCATTTGTTGTATAGACAGGGAAGAACAGAGACTTCCATTTATAGTACAGACCATCTATGAACAGGCACGGCAGTTAGTATGAAGAGAAGTAATGAAAAAAAGACTTCCGTAAGAAGTTCTATAACATTTAGAAGAACCGACAAAGCTCCTGTGATGGGTAGACAAAAAGTAAACAAAGTCACCTAAGGACGAAGACATGTTTTATCACTTAGGAATGTATTACTGTGGAACAGAAGTATGTTAAGTATATGTATTGATCATTGTTTATATACAAACTCTACAAATTCAGCCATAAAGCTGTAATTTTGTGGAGAATGTTTGGTCTATAATGTGAAAGTGTGCTGATATTTAAGTTAGGAAGTTTACAACAAACCTGTTTTAATGGCCATACAACAGGATTAAGTCAGAGGTTTTAATCATATTTAATGTTATTTTCATTTCAAACAATTTGTACAAATGTTTGTAAGAAACAGATATATATTGTTTATCAACCATACCCTGTATTTTACTTTTATTTTTTGTTTACGTTAGATTTACAGCCAAGTATAACTTACATATTAGGCAAAATAAATGTTTTCTTAACCAAAGTAGTGTTCGCACATTGAGAAAATCCACAAGTTGTCTTATAGAATTAGTTATGGCAGCTCTGTATTTTTATAACCCCTCTTAGTATGGAATTTTTAAAGATAGGTAGAAAATCACTTTTGTGTCATTAACGTCTGTGATTGTATAAATTTATAGATAGTTTATATAAGAACAGGTTGAATGTGTATGAGACTCCAACACTGAAATAATTCTCACAATTAAAAAGCTATCCTTTGTATAAATGTTGGTACAAATTCATTTTTCCCAACATTGGAACTTTCGCATTTAGACGTATAAAAATATATATTACTCATACTTGCCCTTAATAAAGCAATTGTGACACCATTCACATTTATTAATCTCTATTTATAACAAATTTTAAAATTAATAAAACACTTCTGGAAAAATCTGTTTTTTGCAAAATAAAAATTCCAATGCTCTTATATCGGTCTACACTGAGGGTTTTACTCCTTCAATTGCTCTATTGTACCTTATCGTAGAATTGTCTTTTTCATTGTCAACTTGCAAAAATTTTTACCAAAACCTGTTTTTTATGGTTCTGTAAAATGGATTTTTTATAACACAGAAATGTTTCTCGGTCCTATGGACTGCAATAAAAATAAATGTGTGGTCATCTTACGCATCCTGCCCTAATTTTTTGTGAATACCCTACATACCAAATAAGTTTTATTGTAGCAAATTAAGTCAGAAACTGTGTAAGTCAGAATATTTCTTATGTATAAAGTATAGAAACGAAATCACATACACTGATCACATCCTTTGCGGCTACACCTTTTTTTTGCTCACCTGACCCAAAAGGGTCTTTGTGAGCTTATGCCATCACTTGGCGTCCGTCATCCGCCTGTCTGTTTACTTTTCACATTTTCATCAACTCCTCTGAAACTACTGAAGCAAAGTCAACCAAACTTTACAGGAATTATGTATGGAAGGTCCTTAACAAAGATTGCCAATTTCGTTCCGATCCGACAAAAACATGGCCGCCAGCGCGGAACTTGTATTTAACATTGGACCCTATGGGAAAAACATCATTTTCATCAACTCGTCTGAAACCACTGAAGCAGATTCAACCAACCTTTACAGGAATGATGTATTGTAGGTCCTTTACAAAGATTGCTCATTTCGTTCCGATCTGACAATAAAACATGGCTGCAAGTGCTGAACTTATATTTAACATTAGACCCTATAGGAAAACATCATTTTCATCAACTCCTCTGAAACCACTGAAACAAATTCAACCAAACTTTACAGGAATGACATATGGAAGGTCCTTTACAAAGATTGCTCATGCCATTCTGATCTGACAAAAATCATGGCCGCCAGCGCAGAACTTATATTTAACATTGGACCCTATGGGAAAACGTCATTTTCATCTTCTCCTCTTAAACCACAGAAGCAAATTCAACTAAACTATACAGGAATGGTGTATTGAAGGTCCTTAACAAAGATTGCTAATTTAGTTCCGATCCGACAAAAAACATGGCCGCCAGCGCGGAACTTATATTTAACATTGGACCCTATGGGAAAAACGTAATTTTCATCAACTCGTCTGAAACCAATGAAGCAAATTCAACCAAACTTTACAGGAATGATGTATGGAAGGTCCTTTACAAAGATTGCTCATTTCTTTAAGATCGGACAAAGTAGAGACTCAGAGACTGAGCCTGTATCGCTCACCTGACAAAATGCTTCTACGCAATGCATGACCAAAAAGATGTATTTTACCAATGAGGTCTAATGTTAAGCTATGTTCTCAATTGGCACAAGTGTTTTTTGTCTGATCCTACTGAAATGAGTACTCTTTGCAAAGGACCTTCAATACATCATCCCA
This sequence comes from Modiolus philippinarum, assembly GCA_002080025.1. Lineage (NCBI taxonomy): Eukaryota > Metazoa > Mollusca > Bivalvia > Mytilida > Modiolidae > Modiolus > Modiolus philippinarum. The sequence continues at coordinate 216,068 of MJUU01069487.1, read as the reverse complement.
ATACAGTTTAGTTAAATTTGCTTGAAAAGTTTCAGAGAAGATAATGAAAAGTATGCTTTTCACATACCACGCTTCGATGTTCAACTATGTTATGCACTGGAGGCCATGTTTTTTGTTGGATCTAAATGTAATGATTAAATTTTGTAAAGTATCTTCCATATATCATTCCTGTAAAGTTTGGTTGAATTTGCGTCAGCAGTTTCAGCTAGAGGAGAAGATTAAAATGTGACTTTTCCAATAGGGTCCAATGTTAAACCTAAGTTCCACACTGGCGGCTTTGTTTTTTCTCTGATCGGAACAAAATAAGCAATCTTTGTAAAGGACCTTTAGTACATAATTCCTTTAAAGTTTGGTTGAATTTGCTTCAGTGATTTCATAGAAGAAGATGAAGATGCGATTTTTCGCAAATGGTCCAATGTTAAACCTAGGTTCCACGCTGGCAGCCATGTTTTTTGTCGGATCAGAACAAAATGAGGAATCGTTGTAAAGGACCTTTGGTACATCATTCCTGTAAAGTTTAGTTGAATTTGCTTCAGCTGTTTCAGAGCAGAAGATGAAAATGTGATTTTTCCCATAAGGTCCAATATTAAATTATGTTCCCTGCTAGGGGTCATGTTTTTTTATTGGATTGGAGCGAAATGAGTAATCTTTGTTAAGGACATTAAGTACATCACTCCTGTAAAGTTTGGTTGAATTTGCTTTAGTGGTTTCAGAAGAGAAGATGAAAATGTAATTTTCCCATAGGGTCAAATGTTAAACTATGTTCCGTGCTGGCGGCCATGTGTTTTATCCGATCGGAACAAAATGAGCAATCTTTGTTAAGGACCTTTGATACATCATTCCTGTAAAGTTTGGTTCAATATGCATCAGTTGTTTCAGAGGAGAAGATGAAAATGTGATTTTACCATAGGGTCCAATGTTAAACCATGTTCCGTTGTGGCGGCCATGTTTTTGTCGTATCGGAACGAAATGAGCAATCTTTGTTGACCTTTAGTTGATCATTCCTGTAAAGTATAGTTGAATTTGCTTCAGTCGTTTCAGAGCAGAAGATAAAAATGTGATTTTCCCATAGGGCCCATTGTTAAACCTAAGTTCCGAGCTTGCGGCCATGTTTTTTATGGGATCGGAAAAAATGAGCAATCTTGGTAAAGGACCTTTAGTACATCATTCCTGTAAAGTTTGGTTGAATTTGCTTATCTGATTTCAGAAGAGAAGATGAAAATGTGATTTTCCCATAGGGTCCAATGTTAAACCTAAGTTCTGTGCAGGCGGCCATGTTTTTTGTCAGATCAGAAGGAAATGAGCAATCTTTGTTTAGGACCTTTAGTACAACAGCTTCAGCCATTTCAGAGCAGAAGATGAAAATGTGATTTTCCCCATAGGGTCCAATGCTAAACCTAAGTTCTGCGCTTGCAGCCATGTTTTTTATCGGATCAGAAAGAAATAGGGAATCCTTGTTAAGGATCTTCAGTACGTCATTCCTGTAAAGTTTGGTTGAATTTGCTTCAGCCGTTACAGAGCAGAAGATGAAAATGTGTTTTCCCATAGGATCCAATGTTAAACCATGTTCCATGCTGGCGGCCATGTTTTTGCCGGATCGGAACGAAATGAGCAATCATTGTTAAGGACGGACCTTTAGTACATAATTCCTGTAGAGTTTGGTTGAATTTGCTTCTGTGGTTGCACAACAGAAGATGAAAATGTGATTTTTTCCCATAGGGTCCAATATTAAACGTATGTTCCATGCTGAGTGCCATGTTTTTTGTCGCATGAGCAGTCTCTGTAAAGGACCTACCATACATCATTCCTATAAAGTTTGGTTGATGATTTGCTTCAGTGGTTTCAGAGGAGAAGATGAAAATGTAAAAAGTTTAACGAGCGGAAGGACGACGGACGGACGGACGGACGACGGACGCCAAGTGATGGCAATAGCTTACACTGACCCTTTGGGTCAGGTGAGCTAAAACATGGCCGCCAGCGCGGAACTAACATTTAACATTGGACCCTATGGGAAAACATTTTAAACCACTGAAGCAAATTCAACCAAATTTTTCAGGAATAACATATGGAAGGTCCTTTACCAAGATTGCTCGTTTCATTCTGATCCGACAAAAAATGGCCACCATCCTATGGGAAAAACATCATTTTCATCAACTCCTCTTAAACCACTGAAGCAAATTCAACCAAATTTTACAGGAATGATGTATCAAAGGTCTTTTACAAAGTTTGCTCATTTCATTTGAATCCAACAAAAAAACAAGGCCGCCATGCAGAACCTCGAAAACCATGCTGTTGACAGCATTTTGTCAGGTGAGCGATACAGGCTCAGTCTCTGAGCCTCTAGTTTTTCTATTGTTTTTCGTGAAATTTGAAGAATGCATTTTTCATATATAGGACGAATGGGATAATAGGAAAAGCTTGCTAGAAGGCCGTAGTCATATTTTTTTTTTTTAATTTGTGAAGGCGACGTTTAATGTTTAATTTTTATTTGCTCATCAAAATTAAAATTCGTTCAAAAGTTTGCTTTTCTCTTTCCTTGTACTTTTGAAATGCATTAATTTTAAAATAGATCTTTGGGAAAATGTTACAGTTCGTGTTTGGTGAATTAAAATAACTAAAGCTGACAATTATAAAGGTATTGATCTTCCATAATAATTATATAAGTACATCAAATATAAAAAACCTTCTCAACATAAATTCCCTTATCATGTTATAATAATTTGTTTAACTTGAATTTGTTTTCTAAAGATTTAATCGCAATTTTCATAATGTTGCGTGGAATTGCCTAATTAAAAATTAATAGGCTGCATGATCAAGCTTTTTCCTTGCTAGTAATGTAAACATTCTAATTGTAATACGTAGTGTTAAATCAACACTGCATCCCCCGTGTGAGATCTTACCTATTCCTCTCTGATACACAGGATCATGTTCATAAAATAAACCAGTTGTTTACATAGCCGCAATGGTCTTCTCCACAAAAGAAGCGAAATCAAAAGTGTAAAAAATAAACTATAGAAAATAGATAACCCTGCGATCAAAGACTTGGAAATGTAAACTTTAAATCCATTTTACCACCTGCTTCTTTATCACTTGAGTGTTTTAACACAGTGAAATAAAACACGCTTCTAAACTGAAATGTGTGATTTAGACAATAGGAGTTAGTCGGGGAACATCCCCAAGCCGTGTTATGTTTGGATTTCATTTCCATTTAAAATTGTTTCTCTATCAAAGAATAATAATGTTGCAAAAAATAGCTAGGTATTGTATGTTAACAATTATATGTTAACTAAACTTAACAAGTTGTTGTGTAAACATGGACCACAAAAGTAAATATAACAGTAACAAAAATAAACAAATTAAGATTAGATTACTAAAATAAGTATTTCGTCAAATAAATTGATGTCTCTTCTCTAAATAACGTCTATTTTGGTGCATAACGGTCGTTTGAGGAGGATTACACGTAACGATTCCACCTGTTAACAAACAGAAACTTGGAATAGAAAGTGGAAAGGAGTATAATTAGGTAAAATATGAGAAGAATAAGGATAAAGATCATTTTTATACGATTGAATAATTGTTGTTTTATAAAAGCAAGCATAAAGTTTCTAAAATCTTGACATCTTACAGCATTTATAAGCTCTGAAAGGTTTATAATGGCATAATAACATAAGCTTTGTAGAGCTTTTTAAAAACATTTAGAATAAGCTTTGTAGAGCTTTTTTAACACATAGAAAAAGCTTTGTAGAGCTTAAAGCTTTGTATAGAGACTATTTTTACAACATAAGTTTTTGGAGATTTTTTAAAAAACATATGACATAAGCTTTGGAGAGCTTTTACCGACATATAACACAGGCTTTGAAGAGCTTTTTTCAACAGAAAGCATAAGCTTTGGAGAGCTAAGCTTTGGAGAGTTTTTTTTTCTAAAATATAACACAATCTTTGTAGAGCTTTTCATCTAAATATAACGTAAATTCTTTAGATCTTTTTTGTTAGTTCGACATGGCTTAAATTGCCAATTTAAACTTGCCTACAAGATCAATATAAACAAACTTGGCATGCTAATGTTGAAAACAGTCCATCTACCTTAAATAATAGCATTTTCAAAGAAAATTTAGAGTTCGAAACATATTTTGATATCTTAGAAACTAAAGACATATTTTGTGTAGATTTAGAATGCTAAATCATAAAATTCCGATCGAAACTGGCAGATGGAATAACGTAGAACGTGATAATTGTGAGATTTGAATGATCTCGGAGACGAGTTATTATATATTTAAATGCAAAAAAAAAATGATAGCAACAGAAAAAGCTGTATTGACAGGAAATTTTCCTTTAACCCAAATGTTCTTAAATTTAAAAATCTGATGTCTTGTACGAAAAGGTCCACTCTTAAAAAAATATGCTCATTTATAAGAACCATTACTATGGCTGTTTCCTAGGCTTAACAAACACATTCTTCCGTTTGTATTGTAAATAGTATCTATTTCGTATTGTCCTCTATCATGTCATTGTTTATGTTGAAGCCCCCTATGTTGTTATTATGAAAAAGAAAGGAAATGGGGTAAATGTCAAGGAGACAACACCCCATATCCAGGTTATAACGACCCAAAACAAAGCATCTAGGGGTCACCGTACGGTCTTCAACACAGTGAGGAACCTCACACCATATAGCAAGCACTAAATGGCCCCAAAAGGTAAAAAAGTAAATAATCAATGGAAACAAACCACATCCAATAACCCAAAATATCAAGAAACTAAAATTTTATAAGAAGACAAGGACAAGCCAATGACCAACATATTCCTGACTTGGGACAGGCGCAAAAATTGAGGTGGGGTTAAATTGTATGTCTGTATACCATTGTATCGCAAAGGTTTATCAGAATAAAGATATATTCTGCCGAAGTGAAATATCCAGGCTAATCCTGCAATTTGATTGGTTACCTTGACAGGGGATATGAGATACCCTCGTGGTAGCAAAATCACAGTTTTTAAACGTTCTTAATAGAAAAATTATAGCACTTCCAGCAGAATATAAAAGTTATTCGGACTTCACAGGGGATACGGGTTCATATTCCCTGTTTATGCCCTATATTCCCTATAAAAAACACAGACAGGACAGGGAATATGAACCCGTATCCCCTGTGAAGATTCCAGAATATATATATATATATATATATATATATATATATTGATTTGTATGCACTTATGGGCCCTATAATTGGAAAAATTAATATTCTTATTCTTATATACCCACTTAGAACCTTTGTAGAGCTTCTTACAACATAGAACATTAGCTTTGGCGAGTTTTCTTTTCTGAAATACACAACTATGTAGAGCTTTTTTCCCACATATAACGTAAATTCTAGAGATCTTTTTTCCGATTTTATGAGTTTTGTAGAGCTTCTTACAAAATATCACATAAGATCTGAAGAATTTTTTTAACCTACTATATATATATATATAATAAACTTCCGCTGAGGAAGGCCGTGAGGCCGAAATATTCGGAAAATGTTTTAGAGTTTTTGTATATATATTTAGATTATTACATGGCATAGAGTTTTTGTATATATATTTAGATTATTACATGGCATTTTTCATATCGCGCCCTTTATCAGCCCTAGGTCCTTATATCAGCCCGAGAGCCGTCAGGCTCAAGGGATGATATATGACCGAGGGCTGATGAAGGGCGTTGAAAAATGACATGCAATGATGTTTTTATCATATACTTCAACAAAGCAAAAGAAATCAACTGAAAAATATTTCAAGTTGAGGACTCAGATACATACAATGTTGGAAAATAGTAAATTAATTTGACGAGCTTCAGAAACCGGTAGCAGAGACGTGTGTTTTATATGTCTCTGCCGGTAGTAATGCGCAGAGCATATTACAAATAAATGTGATATTTGCCGACAATGAATGTACGTATGTTTTTGTATCATGCAATTAGTGAAACTTATAATTTAAAAAGCGAATTTTTAGTGAAGCGGGACGACGGAGAGACAGAAGACAGCTTTGCCTTATTTGGTTAAATCCGTGACGTCATAAGAGAATTTACACTATGACGTCAAAATATCGAAGTTGTCTACCAGTCGCTGTGTCTTTTCGTCGATCAATATTTCGTTGATCGGTTACTAGCATACCTTGCAACTACCAAAGAAAAACATCTGTAGGGTCGTAATTGTCCAGTATATACTACCATAGAGGAACAAATTACAATACTTGTTTTTTTTTGTTTTTTTTTTTTTTTTTTTTTTTTTTTTTTTTTTTTTTTTTTTTATTTTATATTATCTAATATTACAGTACTTGTCGTTTTGGACGAAACACACGAACTCGCATGTGATAAAGCCTCCGAGTACTGACGGAAAGGCATGTAGTAAATTCCGGAAGTAAGCTTAATAAAGCTTTATCAGCCCGGTAACTGTCTTAACGTCCGTCCTGTCAATGATTTTCATTATTTATTTGATTTATCGTTGGGTGAAAAATAGCATTTATTTAGTCCAAGTATATGATTAATATGTACATTGTCGGAAAATATATAATTTATTTGACGAGCTTTAGAAACAGGTAGAAATGCGAGGTTTACCGAGCATTTCTCGCCCGTTTCGCAGCGAGTAAAAATAAATTTTATATTTCCCGACAATGTAAGTATATTGTTCAGTGAAAACCTATTTAAAAATGGGGTTCCTTAGTGAAGCGGGGCGAAGTAGAAAGTCAACAACGTCTGCCATTTTGGTTAAATCCGTGACGGCATAGGCAAATTTACACTGTGACGTCAAAGAAGTGTGTTTTTTAAACCAGTCGCCAGTCTTTTCTACGTTCAAAATCGTGGGCCACTTACCAGCCTACCATACAAATACGAAAAAAAAAATATTTCATAGGGTCGTATTCGCCTATAAAAACGGCAATTGCAGGATAAAAAATTGTAGTGTAGTTACTTGCGTAAACATTAAGAATACATTGAATAAAGGGGCACATTTGCATTTGACATATAAGCATGTATACAATTTAAGCTTTGAGAAATATGAGAAAGATACAAAAATAAGTACATGTTTAAGACACACAAATAACTAAAATTACATACAACCATACATTGCACATTGTGTACATCAATAAAAGACATAAAATAAAATAGCAAACCAATCGTAATAAAGGGCTGTACCATGATACGACCGCAGCATGTCGACCACTGAAATTTGAACAAGTGTAGTTTGAAATAAATGTTGACACAGTAACGAGCTTGATACAGTCATTTGATGGATACAGTAAGGAGCTTGATACATAAGACTAAGGATAATATAAATCAGCAATTTTGATCCCTTGTTGATCAGAAATGGTAAGAGCAATGCAAATTTGCTGACTTCCAACTAAAAGTTTACATCAAAAGAATTCCAAAGTATAAATCCAATTGAAATCCGATGAAAATAAAAATTTTAGGTTATTTGAACAACTGCAATTTTGACCCCATTTGGCCCCTTAGAGATACCTCAAATATGTCACATACTACTTAAACTTAATGTTTAAAGGAATAAAAATAAATCCCACCAAAATCTGATGAAAAATAAAGATTTCACATATTTCTACAAATTGCAATTCTTTATAGATTGGAAACGGAAACAGCTACACCAAATCTGTTGGCATATTTCTGAAAGCTTACAACAGAAAAAAAATCCATCAAAATCCGATGAAAAGTAAAAGTTAAGGTAAACTGCATGTTTGCAATTTTGGCCCTGATTGACCCCTCACAGCTCGGAGAGGAAAAAAGGTTATCAAAAATCTGAAGGTTCAGCGCTTTATTAATTTTTCATAAGGAATTCATTGCAAAAAAACTGTATCAAAATCTGACTAAAAAGTTTTTGAAACTCACCCCTTTTGGGTTCCATTTATCATGCGACGTGAAGTCTATTGACTTATTTCAGATTAGCAATTTCCTAAGCAGCACATTGAAAGAAATTAAGGAGGCTCACTCGTCACATTTTTAAATTTGCGTCAGATTTCGGAACTACTCTGGTTTTTCCAGTTCAATGGCTTAAAGAAATTTGCACACGGACTCCCACTTTTTATTTCATGAATATGTTCTATAGGTCAAATTAAGACATCTGAAAAGTTTTCTTAAAATTCTTGATATAACTTCATAGCTTTTGCACAAAAAATAATCCTAATGTAAAATTAAGGGAAGATCCAGAGAAATCCATTTCCCACCTTTTTTTATGACCAAAAAGCACACGGACCTATATATTTCTTTTTGTAATTTCATTTAGTCTACAATGCTTAGTAAATTAAAATCAAGAAATCCTTGATATAAACAAAATCAGGAGTGAGCCTCCTTAACCCCATCAAAATTCGATATTTAACAAGATTGCTACGAGTAGCTATGTGTCCCCCGCCGCTGCAGTAAAGTGGGAGTGCAATGTGTTACAAGGTAAATGGAAATTTACAGGTACAATTGTATTGCCCCCACAAAGTGGACCTGTCTTGCAGTATGCATTAAGTCGATAAAGTCCCGTAACAACCCCTTAAAACTGTCGAATCAAAATGGCGGCATAATATGATCAAGTACATATGGTGTTTAATTTAGTTTAATAATATTTTATTGCTCATAGACAAAAGGATTGGACACAAGTTATATCAACTTATATATGTCCTCTCCTTACAAAGTATACACATACAATATTGACAGCAAAGCATACACACACAAAATAATACAATCAATATATTACAGTGAAGATACTTAAATAAAATTAACAAACACATTACTAAGGAGGCTGACTTGCAATCAAAACCTTTTGGTTTGCTTTATATATTGTCGAACTTTTTCGAATATGAACGAATTATATATGGTGGCAAACAATCATACAAAATTTCAGCAAAATCCGTTCAGTGGTTTCTGAGGAATTGCCATAACTCAGTAAAATTTTTCGAATCAAAATTGCGACAGGATATGATCAACTGCATTAGGTGGCAAACAACCAAGCAAACTTTCAGCAAAATCCCTTAATTGGATTTTGAGGAGATGTGTCCACAAAGTCTTCCTATGTTGTAGTATGTATTAAGTCGATAAAGTCCCATAACTCCCATAAAATTTGTTGAATCAAAATGGCGGCATAATATGATCAAGTACATATGGTGGCAAATGTTCAAACAAAATTTCAGGATAATCCGTTCATTGGTTTCCGAGGAGTTGCACCCACAAAGTGTTCCTAAGCTGATTCGATTTGGAACCTTACAATATCTAATTTTTGTAAATTTTGTTGAAACTAAGGAGTATCTCCCTCATGCAAAGCTCTGTCCTTAGCTGATTTTGACTTCCTATTTAGATCATATTTGGTCATTTGTTCTCTATCAGTTTTTAAACATCTTTGACTTTATGGTCTTCCAAACGTTTAGATTTTATCTGCACTGAAGAGACATAAGTTGTCGAAATGCGCATATGCAGAATCAAAATTCACAGTAACTTCGGTATTTAGTTATCTGTAGCATGCATTAAGTCGATAAAGTCCCATAACTCCTGTAAAATTTATCAAATCAAAATGGCGGCATGATATGATCAACTACAGTTGGTGACAAACAATCACGCAAAATTTCAGCAAAATCTGTCTAGTGGTGTAAGAGGAGTTGCGCCCACAAAAAAAAACGTGACACACGGACGCACCTCGAGGGATGCACGGACACACGGACGCACAGACGCAGACCATTACTATGCAACTAGTGCAATAAAGATTCTTCAGCCATATAAGATAAGAATCAGTTTATTCCAATCAAGGGCCCATGCAGGGCAAAATCATTACAAGTATTACATCATACTACAACATATATTTGAAAACTCTAAATTAAACCCTTTTTGACCCCCTTTAAAAAAACGGGTGGGGTCACAATGCACAGACACTTGTTTCATAAAAAAAATTCCATTCCCTCCATCAACTGGAACTAATGTTATCGACCAAAAAGAAAAACAAATGTATCTACAGACGACAACGACAATGACGACGACGACGACAGCACCATATCATTATACGACCGCAAAAATTTTTGCGGTCGTATAAAATATAGAATGGGAAAGCACTGTAATAATAATCAACAAAATTAATTTACCAGCGGTTATACGTGCAAATTAAATGTACGTTAGTTTTACTTCCATTATTCATAAAATTTACAACCATGAAAGTAAAATTGTAATTGCCGCCATTAGTTTTTATGGGAAACATTGCATTTTCATATACAACTTTATATTGATAATATTATAATAGACCATTGGACCTTAAAAGTGATATATATGCCATGTACTTAGGAGGAATTTCAAATAAACAAAGATATGCTAAAAAAGGAAGGGTGGTTACCACAGAGCCATTACACTCGTACTGCAAGTCATCGTCCGTGAGGTGGTTACCAAATCCCTCGCCCGTACAGCAAGCCGTCACCAATACTGCAAGCCTCCACCCTTTCTGCAATACAAACGGAGGCTATCATAAAGCCATCAACCGTAATACAAGCCACCATCGTTCTACAAGCCATCACCCGGACATATGCCTTTTTCAAAAAGATGGTCCGCACTTCGGTTTCGGCATTTATATACAATGAAACAGTTCCGGTAATCAACCTGTGGTCGAGTTGGCTATTTTGAGTTATCTTCCTTTAAATTCTGTCTTTTTTAAACAAATATATATTTGTTAAATAGAATAATTTATAGATATAATTGTCCTTAATGTCCAAATTTTGTTATTTTAGATTTCTGTTCACAAAATTCATGAGATGACTTTTATTTTAAAATATTTAACATTTCCATCTACCGAGAGCTAATTACCGGATGCCAAGGGTGACCGTACTTCCACTCGACAGGAGAGTTCCAATCCAGGAAAAGATAACAACATTTTATTAAGAGGGCTATACTACACAGCCAATACCCCGTACTTCAAGCAATCCCTAGTACTGCAAGCCCGGCATCACCCTCACCGCAAGCCATCATCCGAACTGAAATACAAAAGCTAGCACACAGTCATTACCTGAAGTGCAGACACTGGAAGTGGAAGATCAAGTCTGTAGGTTATTTTATTTATTTATTAGTTTCTGGTTACTCCAACCACTGCACACTGCAAGGCATTTTGCTGGTATCTCAAAACGGGAATTCAATGAAGTAAACGTTTGTATTAATTATTGAGCGTTAAGTACACCGTTATTTCAGAACGAAACCTACACACGATATAATAATGAAATAATGATGATTTCCGTAATTATCTACCTTTCATGCCATCTTCATTATTATACATACTTAATTGTCTTTTAGAATTTCTCAATGACCTTTGTTTTCATGTCTCTGTATTAGAAAGTTGGACATTAGTGAAAGTTGACATCTCAAAAGATGTATATACAGTTCCTATTATAACGTGATGAAAAGTAGATTTATTATTAAACAAAGGTTATTAACATGTTAATGTAGTAACAATGGATTATAAATCTAACACGCAATATAATTGGATTTTTGTGACATTATTGTAAAATTTAACTATAATCTGTCGTGTAAATAAACTAACCTTGCGCGAACAAGACCTGTGTATTGTGTAATGATCTGTCATGTAACATTAAAATATTAATCTGTTTTATGTTATGTAAAATCTTACTTGCATCTGCTTGCACGGCGATGAACATCTCCACTAAATTAAAACAAAGTCTAGTCGTTAGTTGCTTACTTAGATACTTCACACAGAGAATGTTGATGTCTTAATAAAAATATGTGAGCTAATCAAAGAAAGCAAGATTTAATCTTATAATCTTATTAGTTAGAATTTTTTTCTGTCTCCTATTTAAGGGTAAAGATGGGTGTGTCATTAAGCATCGTCAATTGGTGCCATTTGCGGTTATGGTACCCATACTGCCAACATATCTGATCTTGGCACAAGAATGGCAACACTTTCTTGCAATTTATTAATCTATTAATCTATTTATAATTCAGGCAAAGTCTGGGTGAGCCATTAAGCACTGTCCCTTGGTGCCTTTTGCAGACGAGTTACCTCTTATTGCAAGGTAAAAAGTTACGTACTTATAAGCTTTTTAGTTTAGGTTGTGACTTAAATATTTCAGTATATTTCCCTGTGTTCTTGTAAATTTCAAATAATATTGTCGGTAATCTGTTCAAATACAGTTATTAATCAATGAAGAGATATGTGACAAATTGAATAAACTTGGTCGGTTTCGTATTCCGCGGAAAAAATCGTCCGGTTTTCAGAGTTCAATTTTAGAAGAAAATATACGTTTGGGGTCGATCTATATGGCCGGAGTTCGGAATTCAGAGGGACCGGTTTTCAGAGGAAATTTTAACTTATTTATATAGGTAAAAATTCCGGACCGAATCATATCGTTCGGTTTAAGAGGGGTCGGTTTTCAGGAGTTCCACTGTACTGTACATTGTATATGTTATTTTATGTTGTTAAATACAGGTGGTGAGACTTTAATAAAATATTGAATTGAATTGCTATCTCGCCTGCATTAGGTACAATAATGACAACCTACATTAAGCTTATTTAATGTATATAATCGAAAATATTTTTTATAAGGCATAAGGAAGACAGAAAAATATCAAACATGATAATAATTATATTTATAACATTAATAAATGCATGTTTATTATCAATTTGCAGATAACTCGCCATGGTTGCACTTGAGTGCACTCATCATTATAATTTGTTGATTTATGCCCATGAGCGTGTATATTGTCATGTTAAATTGTATTCTGTTTTACTTTGTTTATTTATATGTATTTTTTGTATTATGCCCCTCGTGGGCCCATTCTATTGGGCAATAAAACATCTTCTTCTACTCGGATGAAAATCAAACTATACACTATGTACGCATTTGCAAACTTCCTTTCCAACAACAAAAGTGTACTAGTAATTCATACTATATATAATATAATATAACCCATATATTGTAAAACTTCGTAAAAAGGCAATTCATCTTAAATAAACCATTGCGGGGTGCCGCCCCTCCGGATGATTACGTCAGATTACGTCAGATCAAGCATACCAACGAGGGTTAGATTTTCATATTCTCCACATTACCTTCCATGTATTTCTTGTCTTCTGTCAACCAAACCAAAACAAACCGAACCCTGCAAAGACGATTAAAAACTATATAGAAACTAGAGCCATGAGTTCCAACATCATTTATCATGCTGATGACTACTTCCAATGAGTATCATTTGTAATAATGATTAACTAGTTAAGAAATGACCAAAATTTAGACAGTGTCTAAATACGTTCTGCAAGCCAGTTGTTTGCTGTTATTTTCAAAATAGCAACTTTTGATACATTTACATATAAATTAATAAATTTTAGGACTGATGATAGTGAAATCCCAAAACAAGTAGGCTGATGTATGTTTTTGGAAGTAGGGAGATTTTTAAATTAAACATAAATAGAAATATTGGTAATATTCGAGTTCAAAGCATTTATAACATTTCTCAAAATATCATAACTAATCTATAAAAATAATTAGGTTTGGAAAAATTATGTAAAATCAAAATAATATAATTTATTCCGATTTTCTTCATGCTGTCTGACATTTATCATCATTTTAGTCATTGTTGTATTTTATTTAAAATTTCGAAATATATCTATTACTTATATCTAACAAAACTGAGCTATAGATACATTTTGAAATTTTGCATTTACAAAATAAAAGGGAAATAAAAGTTATGGATACATTCTACAAAACGGGAAATATATAACATTATTATTGTGCTATTCTCTTTTTATTCTAAATTGAAATGTTTTCTTATTAAATAATGATATGGGGAATGTTTAATAATTTTATAATTTCAAAGTAACGTTATTATTTCTTTTAATTCGCTTACCTTGTCCATCTGTTTGCGCTAAAGCTTTTAATCATGTGTATTTTTCTATTTGATTTCAATAAATTAATTTAATATCGTGTTTTTTTTTAATGAACATATTCAAAGGATATGGGAAATGATCAGTTTATGAAAATACATTTATCTCTGTCAAAACAATAGATTTTGTAAACAGTCGGTCAGTTAGCTACAACTGTAAAACTCATTACATCTAAAATTATACTAAATTTTCCCAGGAATAAGATAACTCTGGTTACCACCCATGCTCATGATTAATAATATAAGATACTAATTTAAAACTTGACAAATTTATGAGAGATTTTATATACATGAAGTGCTGGATAAGTAAATATCAATGATAAGGAGGGACAAATAAATATTTACATGCAATAATACGCAGGTGCTCCTTCATCATTATTCAAGAACAAAGATTGTCGAGAAAAAAGTTTGATACAATTTTTGTGTAATATTAATTTTACAATTTTTATTAACAAGTGTGTTTTTAGAATATAATAAGAAGTTATTTCTTTTGAATCTCAGAACTTTAGAATGACAGATTAACTCAGTTTATATTAACCAATGAGATTTTATTGGACTCCGCCCATGTTGTCAAATGCAACGTTTTTCGTGGTTTGATTGACACCTTAACACCCCAAATATAACGATATTTACAAACATAATAAAATGATTCTGGTGGTGATTTAGATAATTATTATAAATAGGTGCCAGTAAAGTGGTCTGTTTTCACACTTTCTGTCACACCAAGGATATGGGACTGACAATGGAGGAAAATACAAAGTGTAACAAACTTGACAATCAAAGTTTTCTACACAAAACTTGGGAGAATGAAAGTCGAACTTGGTCACAGGAAGATAGTGAGGACGAAGACGTTGATATTGAAGACATTCATGAAGATAATTCAGTTTTAGAAGATAATTCGTTGTTAGAAGAAAATTCGGAGTCAGTGATCGAAGAAAACTTGACTGGAGACGTTAAATCAGAAGAGAAAAACTCGGAAGAAAAGACAGTGAATAATGTGAATAAAAAACGTTCTAATCTTGTGAAACCTCCATACTCTTATATAGCACTAATTACTATGGCAGTATTACAGTCTCCGAGGAAAAGATTGACTCTCTCGGGAATTTGTGAATTTATCATGAACAGATTTCCTTATTTCCGGGAAAAGTTCCCAGCATGGCAAAACAGCATTCGTCATAATCTGTCGTTAAATGACTGTTTTGTTAAGATACCAAGAGAACCTGGAAATCCAGGAAAAGGAAATTACTGGACATTGGATCCCAGATCTGAAGATATGTTTGACAATGGTAGTTTTCTTCGTAGACGTAAACGGTTCAAAAGGTCATACCAAGATGTAATGCACCAACCGACGGCATTTGGAACCGATCCTTATTTTCACCATCATCCTGGAATGTTCCAACCAACTCATCCAGCCATGATTGGTACAGGAATATCATATCCATATATGTCTCCGATAATGACTTCTCATTTTCCATTTCTAACACAGGAAATGAACAATAGAGGACATCTTCCGGCAATATCGTTACCAACCCGGGAAAGGGGCTCGTCCTCCGTTTCCACAACATCTAGTCCTAGTCCGTCAACATCAACAAAGCCCGGTTTTTCAATAGACAGTATAATTGGAAATACAGACAATAAGAAGAATGAAACGTCACCAAAATCCCAACCAGTAGTGCTTTCTCAGACGTCCGCGTTGTCCCAAATCAGACAAAATGAATTGGAACTTTCTCGAGTTAATAATGCAGCATTTTTTGCACAATTTCAAAGTGCAATACCACAAATAAATTCAATAGACATAGAAAAATATAGACAATATTTACATATGTGTGGACTGAGTGGCTGGACACGTTAATTTTAGTGCAATTAATTATTTCTATGTGTAAGTAAATTGTTATTTATTTTGTCATTCCTTGTAATTTATTGTTGAAAACCAAAGACTTTTTATCCGTTATTGTAAGTGCTGATGCTAGACAGAAATAAAATATATAAATGTTGTAATTTCATGGTCAATAATAATAATAATAATAATAATAGTGAGTCAAATTGTTTTATAAAATAACTTCTCAACTACATCAAAATATGTATCTGTAAAAAAAGTATTTGTAATAATTACCTAAAAGTTTGTTTTAAAAATAATATGTTTTTCTTGTGTAGTTCCCATGCAAATTGTTGCATGTAATTATAATTTTCAGCCATTGTAGGTGTTTCCTGTTATCCATTTTTTAATACTTGTAGAAAGAGGTAATAATATCAAAAATAAGTATTTTTATAAACATTTAGTACCAGAGCTTAAAATTTTGTTTACTTATTTAAAGTTTAAATTAATATAATAATAAGATTACACAAGATGTAAATAATTTGCACTTAAGTGATTCAGGATTAACGGAGATTAATTCCTGTCAATCGGCTAACGTTTGGAAAATATATGTATTCGTTCCTAATCCCTAACACTGTTACGTTTTTACAAAATGAAAATTTTTAAATTCTATTACATTTGTACTGGCTAAAATTTTCAAATATTGAGATAATTGTTTGCCGTGACAACAATTTTTTTGGATAAAATCAAATATATTACTATGGTTAATAAATATTTCATTTATCCTTATCCTAAAATTTGATTACATTGATAAGAATAATATGTGTTTGCTTATTTATTTACCAAGTTATTTTTATTTATAATGCTTTAAATTTTGACAACTATTATTTCCTCGATATCTTTAAATTCAATTATAAAGTCAATATTCAATACGAAAAACTGAAATGTAAACATAGTGCTTATTTAGAACCATTCGTGTAAAATGCTTCTATCTTTTAATTTGGTTATTTATGTTTAGTTTAAAAACCACTAAACTGCCCTCAATATACCATTTCCGTCCCCAAGAAATAATTTTAACATGTTGAGGTGAAGTTGTCCTTGAAAAGGAAATTTTGATGCATGTAAAATAATATTTCATAAACCTGAAACATATACATGATCAATTTATTTACAATCATCGGCAAACGAATACAAAATGATACAAAACATTTAAAAAAAACTTCATTTATTTTTTTTAATTTTTCATGTCTTGTTAGACAATTAAAGCTGTCGCTGATAAGTGAGAAAATCTCGAAAAACATCAACTAGTTGGATTTAGATTTACCCCTCATGAACATTACACCTTTTTGACAAACACAGGCTCTTTTTCATCGGCATTGTGACCGGTGCCGCCCGTGGAGCAGATCATGCTTAGCTTCACACTGCATGTGCCCTTGGTCATAGCTGTCTCCATTTTGTTTATTTGTGTTTCCTTGGTCATAGCTGTCCCCATTTTGTTTATTTGTGTTTCCTTGGTCATAGCTGTCTCCATTTTGTTTATTTGTGTTTCCTTGGTCATAGCTGTCTCCATTTTTGTTACATCTAAATTGCAAGATATTTTTTGAATTTTTTATCTTTTTGCTTCAGTAAACGTTTTCCTAATTGATTTCATCCCCTTATATTAAAAAAGTTTTACACATAAATTACACTGCAGCTAACCAGACAATGTTCTTGTCAACAAATATACTAAATACTTATTATGTTATAATACGGTAATGAGACGAAATCCTTGGGAAATCTTTAGAACAATTGTAAATGAGACGGAATCCTTTATGAAAAGATACTGAATAGATGTACACGAGAAAAAAATTTCAGAACAATTGTATACGAGACAGGATTCTTGAGAAAAAATATCGAATAAACGTACATGAGACAAAACGCCAATGAAAGGTTCAGATCAATTTCATACGAGACCAAATACTTATGAAAGGTACAATGATTACTATACAAGATCAGTATGGAATTCTTGTGAATGGATAAATGTACATGAGAAAAACATAAGAGTCGGAATTCTTTTGGAGGGACATGGAATATATTAAATGCAAAGTTCACGAGACGAAACTCTGATGAAAGAATTAAGAACAGTTGAATCAAAATTCTTACGAACGGCTATTGAACAAATGTACATAAGACAAAAACTTCAGATGGAAGGAATCAGGACAACTGCACCGTGTATCACCCGTACACAGGATATTGTGCCAGGACTGGTTTTCGTTTAAGTTTCAATGAAATCTATCGAAAGTGTACGGTGGTACCAGTGTACAGCTACTTAGTAGCTATAAACTGGATCCACATACACTTATGGTAACCGTCATTGAAATTTAAACGAAAACCAGTCCTTGTACCTATATCCTGTGTGCGGATGATACACGCGGTGAACTGACAGAAAAAAGTTGTTTTGAAAATGTAGTCCTGAATATTAATAAAAATGTTCACGATACAAAAGAAAAAACCCAACACAATTGAAAACGGAATTTTTATGAATGGATACTGAACAAATGTAAATAAGTCAAAATAACTTAATATGAAAAGAATAATTGTATATCAGACGGAATCCATCTTAAAGAAATCAAAACAATTGTGAGACGGAAATATGAAACTGTATTGAATAAATGTACAATATTCAGAAAACAAAATCCTTACGGACACAATTCAGAACAACTGTATACGAGATGGAATTCTCAATATGTTATATTGAATAAATATAAATTGAATAAAAGTCTGAGGATATATACACGAGACAAAACATCATAAAAGGAAAGAGAACAATTATATCTGGGAATTTTGATGAATGGATATTGAATAAATGTTCAATGTTCACGAAACAAAATAGATGTGCATGACACAAATTAAATATAACAATGGAAAGATTCTGTGTAAACCTAAATAAGACAAAAATCTCCGTATAAAAGAAACCTTAGTAAACCTTCATGAGAAAAAATGTCTTTGTAAGGATTCTAAGTAATCCTACATGGGACAGAATCCCCGATGAAGGATACTGAGTAATCTATAAAAATCCCCGTATAAATCTTCACGAGACAAAAGTCCTGTGGAAGGAATCTTTGTTTACCCCCATGATACAAGGTCCACATAGAATGATTCTTTGTTTACCCCATGATACAAGGTCCCCATAGAAGGATTCTTTGTTTACCCCCATGATACAAGATCCCCATAGAAGGATTCTTTGTTTACCCCCATGATACAAGATCCCCATAGAAGGATTCTTTGTTTACCCCCATGATACAAGGTCCACATAGAAGGATTCTTTGTTTACCCCCATGATACAAGGTCCCCATAGAGTGATTCTGAGAAAAAATCATGAGCTAGATCATTAGAAAACCTTCATGAGATAAAATTCCCATTGAAGGATTCTGAGAAAACCTGAAATAAAAAATCCTTGACAAAAGAATTTTGGACATTATTCCATTTATATATTTAAATAATTTTCTTTAAAGTACACTCCTAACCCAATACATTATTAAACATGTAAATACACTCCATAGATGTAACATACGGAATACATGACTTTCCAGTAATACACTGATAAACATATAAATATCCGCCTTATCCGTAATACATTAATAAACAAACAAATACACTCCTTTCCCGTAAAATGCTAATAAACATATACATATCATCAGCGTCCGTAACAGTAACACGTTGTTAAACGTATACATATCATCAGCGTCCGTAACAGTAACACGTTGTTAAACATATAAATATCCTTCCTTTGTTAAACAAATATCCCCATTGCCCGTAACACACTGAAAAACATACAAATATCCTCCTCAACCGTAACACACTGAAAAACATACAAATATCCTCCTCAACCGTAACACACTGAAAAAGATACAAATATCCTCCTCAACCGTAACACACTGAAAAAACATACAAATATCCTCCTCAACCGTAACACACTGAAAAACATACAAATATCCTCCTCAACCGTAACACACTGAAAAACATACAAATATCCTCCTCAACCGTAACACACTGAAAAACATACAAATATCCTCCTGAACCGTAACACACTGAAAAACATACAAATATCCTC
>MJUU01069487.1:174362-185147 GCA_002080025.1 Modiolus philippinarum | reverse complement strand
TACCACAAGAAGTATTGTCTTAGTTATGCTAAGAATGAAATGCGCAGTTGAATATGTATTACACTGTCTTACTGCTTTGTGTTTTATCAACATGTTTTTCAGTTGTCAAGAATCGAAGATTCGAACAACTTTCAAAAATCAGTTTTGATGAAATTTTCCTTTCTCATCATGTAGCTATCGGTGTTAATTTGACTGCTTGTACGAGTGTTTCAATTTCAATTTCAATTTCAACTCTTGTCTTAGAGATGAATTATTATTCATTCGACTAATTTGCCATATATAGTCTATTCTTTTGTGATTTCATGTTTCTGTCCGTATTTTTAGTTCTTTCACTTTAATTTTTCACAATTGACTCAGTCCTGTTGCTAACTGAATTTTACTGTTGTTAGTATTGTTTTTTTTATTTATCACATTGGCTAGGGAGGAGGTTTGGGCCCAATAAAACTAGTTTAACCCCGCCGCTTCAGGTTTGCGCCTGTCCTAAGTCAGGAAATTTATTAAGCCTTTGTGTGTCTTGTCTGTTTTCTAGTTAGTTCACTTTATGCCTACGGGAGTCTAGGATGATGTTTATTTCGCTGAACTTGATTACTCTTTATTTAGGGGCCAACTCCGACCTGCCGTTGGGTGTGGGGTTTCCTCACCGTTCATTGAAGATCTTATGGTGGCTTGAGTTGTTATTACTCCCCTTTGGTCGTTGTCTCTTTGACACATTCCCCGTTTCCCTTCTTTTTCCTATTCATTCTGATTTCTATTTAATCATATAGCTTCTGTCTACAACTGTATAACTTTTTCGTCTACATTCTGGTTAATCAAGCTAATTCTAACTTGGAATTTGAGCAAAAAAGTCCCTAAACACCGTTAAATTATATGATATTAAAAAGGGCAACAAGTACATAAATCTAAGAAAAAGGTGTCAAGTCTTGAGGTTATAAAATGTTTGTTGTGATGGGAGTTTATTTAATTTCAAATTCCCGGCACCTGAATCGGTTTTCAGGGGCTCCGGCTACAGAGCTGCCGGGCGCGTCCCCAGTTGGTGGATAGGGGAATGCCCTGTATATGCGGGGCAGAAAGCCTGAACGCGAACCATTGTAGCCAAACTGTGTGGAGAAATGCAACACTCCATGCAGTATAAAGACCGTCTAAAGAGAGCTTGGACTCGTATAGAAGGCTAATTTTCCTGTCCCTACCCATTTCTCCCCTTTTCCAGTGGCAATAAAACTCGTTATCTCTTCCATAATTGATTCTTTCTTCTCTTACTTATATTTTTTTTGATTAACTTGTTCTTGTCCTGATATAGCTGGAATATTGCCCACTGGACGTTAAACTCTAACTAATCAATCAATCAATTTATTTCAAATTGACCTATAAAAAAAGCTTGTCAAATTAACCATAGCAAATAAAAAGTTGAAATACAAAATCGACTGAATAGTCAAAATGTATACTAACAACTTATACAGTGTAGACAACATGTATATAATAATACAGCAGGCGCGGACTGGGGGAATTTTAAAGGGGGGATCGCAACATAGAAGTGAAAGGAAAAATCGCGGAGCGGAGCGAGGCGCAAAAATTTTGGGGTATTTCTTTGTAATAACACCAAACTGAACTGTTCAATAACAGCTAACAGTGAACTGAATATTCATCATAAGTTATATTTACAGAACAAGTGTGTATCTGTATCAGATTTACAATGAAGGGGCGTGGAAATTATCGAGTCCGATTAGACAATTAGACAATAAGACCTATACAACGACAAGGTAACCAGAGAAGTAGACCTTTACGGCGACAAGGTAACCAGAGAAGTAAACCTATACATCGACAAGGTAATAAGAGAAGTAGACCCATACAGCAACAATGTAATATGAGAAGTAGGCCTATACAGTGACAAGGTAAACAGAGAAGTAGACCTATACAGCGACAAGGTGATTAGAGAAGTAGACCTATACAGCGACAATGTGATCAGAGAAGTAGACCTTTATAGCGACAAGGTAAACAGAGAAGTAGACCTATACAGCGACAAGGTGATCAGAGAAGTAGACCTATACAGCGACAAGGTAAACAGAGAAGTAGACCTATACAGCGACAAGGTGATCAGAGAAGTAGACATATACAGCGACAAGGTAAACAGAGAAGTAGACCTATACAGCGACAAGGTGATCAGAGAAGTAGACCTATACAGCAACAAGGTAACAAGAAAAGTAGACCTATATAGCGACAATGTAACAAGAAAGGTAGACCTATACAGCGACAAGGTAATCAGAAAAGTAGACCTATACAGCGACAATGTAACCAGAGAAGTAGACCTATACAACGACAAGGTAACCAGAGAAGTAGACTTATACAGCGACAAGGTAACAAGAAAAGTAGACCTATATAGCGACAAGGTAACAAGAAAGGAAGACCTATACGCGATATGGTAATCAGAGAAGTAGACCTATACAGCGACAAGGCAACAAGAAAGTATACATATAAAGCGACAAGGTAACAAGAAAAGTAGACCTATATAGCGACAAGTTAACAAGAAAGTATACCTATACAGCGACATGGTTACTTGAGAAGTAGACCTATACAAAGACAAGGTAACCAGAGAAGTAGACCTATAGAGCAACAAGTTAACTAGAAAAGTAGATCTATACATTGACAATGTAACCAGAGAAGTAGACCTTTGCATCGGCAAGGTAACCATAGAAGTAGACCTTCACAGCGACAAGATAACCAGAGAAGTAGACCTTTACAGCGACAAGGTAACAAGAAAAGTAAACCTATATAGCGACAAGGTAACAAGAGAAGTAGACCTATACAGCGACAAGGTAACCAGAGAAGTAGACCTATACAGCGACAAGGTAACAAGAGAAGTAGACCTATACAGCGACAAGGTAACCAGAGAAGTAGACCTATACAGCGACATGGTAATCAGAGAAGTAGACCTATACAGCAACAAGGTAACCAGAGAAGTAGACCTATACAGCGACATGGTAATCAGAGAAGTAGACCTTTATAGCGATAAGGTAACAAGAAAAGTAGACCTATACAGCCACAAGGTAACTTATGGCGAATTTCCCGGATGATAAACGTATTTTATTTGCAATTCGTCAATGAACATACCAATATTCCTCTAGTAACACCTATAAAACTGCTTCTAAACCTCTGTCTATTGTCTGCTCGTCAAGACAATTAAGCTTCTATAGAATTCTATTCTATACCAATTTGTCATCTCTGGAGTATCAAGGTAAACCCCTTCAGGCAGTACAAATTGGTATATAGAAGTACAGACAAGGTGACAAGCGACAAGTTGACCAGAGAAAGAGACCTATACAGCGACAAGGTAACAAGAGAAGTAGACCAATACAGCGACAATGTAACCAGATAAGTAGACATATACAGCGACAAGGTAACCAGAGAAGTAGACCTATACAGCGATAAGGTAACTAGAGAAGAATACCTTTAGAGCGACAAGGTAACTTGAGATGTAAACCTATACAGCGACAATGTAATCAGAGAAGTAGACCAATACAGCGATAAGGTAACCAGAGAAGTAGACCTATACAGCGACAAGGTAACCAGAGAAGTAAACCTATACAGCGACAAGGTGACCAGAGAGGTAGACCTATACAGCGACAAGGTAACTAGAGAAGTAGACCTATACAGCGACAAGGTATACAGAGAAGTAGACCTATACAGCGACAGGGTAACAAGAGAAGTAGACCTATACAGCGACAAGGTAACCAGAGAAGTAGACCAATACAGCGACAAGGTAACCAGATAAGTAGACCTATACAGCGACAAGATAACTAGAGAAGAAGACCTTTATAGCGAAAAGGTAACTTGACATGTAAACCTATACAGCGACAAGGTAACAAGAGAAGTAGACCTATACAGCGAAAAGGTAACCAGAGAAGTAGACCTATACAGCGACAATGTCACCAGAGAAGTAGACCTATACAGCGACAAGGTAACTAGAGAAGTAAACCTTTATAGCGACCACGTATACTTGAGATGTAAACCTATACAGCGACAAGGTAATTAGATAAGTAGACCAATATAGCGATAAGGTATCCAGAGAAGTAGACCTATACAGCGACAAGGTAATTAGATAAGTAGAACAATACAGCGATAAGGTATCCAGAGAAGTAAACCTATACAGCGACAAGGTAATCAGAGAAGTAGACCTATACAGCGACAGTGTAACAAGAGAAGTAGACCTATACAGTGACAAGGTAACTAGAAAAGTAAACCTATACAGCGACAAGGTAATCAGAGAAGTAGACCTATACAGCGACAAGGTAACCAGAGAAGTAGACCTATAAAGCGGCAAGGTAACTAGAGAAGAATACCTTTAGAGCGACAAGGTAACTTGAGATGTAAACCTATACAGCGACAAGGTAACCAAAGAAGTAGACCAATAGAGCGATAACGTAACCAGATAAGTAGACCTATACAGCGACAAAGTAACAAGAGAAGTAGACCTATACAGCGACAAGGTAACCAGAGAATTAGACCTATACAGCGACAAGGTAACCAGAGAAGTAGACCTTTATAGCGACAAGGTAACTTGAGATGTAAACCTATACAGCGACAAGGTAATCAGAGAAGTAGACCAACACTGCGATAAGGTAACCAGAGAAGTAAACCTTTACAGCAACAAGGTAACTGGAGAAGTAAACCTATACAGCGACAAGGTAATCAGATAAGTAGGCATATACAGCGACAAGGTAACCAGAGAAGTAGACCTATACAGAGACAAGGTAAAAGGAGAAGTAGACCTATACAGCGACAAGGTAACTAGAGAAGTAGACCTATACAGAGACAAGGTAACCGGAGAAGTATACTTATTAAGTTAATGCTAAAACCTTTTGTAAGAAAATAACCCCAAAAAATATATAAAAGACTTGATTTGAAGGTAAATCTTGAAATAAAGTACAAAATTGTCCTTGGTGATATCCCAGATGTCGGGTTATATATAACACTCCATCGATATCAACGTTATTACATGTTAGAAAGGGCAACAGTTTGGTTATTGGACCTGTACTTGTATGACAGTGCTTAGATTGTTTGACATTGTAATATAATTGTTTACATATTTCTAGGGTAATATATTTTATATTTCAATCAATTGAGAACGTTACAATCTTAAGTAAATATTTTTCAAGTTATCGTTTATGATATTTTATGGTCGCTATACAAAATTTCCTAGTGTATAAATCAGTGCTATAATTTGCTTACTAAGACACTAGAAAAACCAGTAAAGGTTAGCGTATGTTTGTTTAAGCATTGTTATGTTGCTCTGAAGTAGGATATTGTTCGTAACACCTTAGAGATTGTTAATAACAGTCTGTCAACTCTTCACTGATGTTGATTTGTAACTTATATTAGAAATAAAAATAAATAATGATTAGCTTGTGATGAGGGTTAGCTGATCGGGGTTTGTGTACATATACACTTCACATCAAAGTTATAAACATAGAGTTAGCTTTATGGCAGAATAAAATATATTTTAAATGAAATATGTTGAAACATTTATTGTTTTATAAGCGTCATGCCAAACATTTATAGAACGTTTGCTTTGCTTTTCGTTCTAACTTTGATATAATATAGCCAGCTAACTGCAGAGATAAAGAATTACTTGGGAACTGTATAAATAAGTAACATTACTGGGTATTGCAAAAATAAAGTATTCTGGTAAATTGCTTAGAAAAGGTATTCCTGTGAATTGCAATGATATAGTATTCCCTTGAGTTGCAATGATAAAGTATTCCCGGGATTTGCAAAAATAAAGTAATCCCGGGAATTGCAAAGTATTGCTGGGAAACTAGTGTGAATCTAATGATGAAGTATCCCTTGGAATTTTCAAGATAGAAGAATTCTTGAGAATTGCAAAGATAAAGTATTCGGGCGAAATGTAAAGATAAATGATTCCTGGTATAACATTTCTGGAATTTCAAATCTGAAGTATTCCTCGGAATTAAAAGATTAAATTTTCCAGGGAATTGAAACGATAAATATCACAGGGGAACTGCAAGGATAGAATATTTCCTGGGAACAGTAAAGATAAAAAACTCCAGAGAATTGCAAAGATAAATTATCAGAGGAAACTGGAAAGCATCGGGATTTTGAAGATAAAGAGTCATTAGTTATATGTAATGGTGAAACATACCCAGACAACTAAAAACTCTAGAAGTAAAAAGATAAAGTACCACTGTATTTAGTGCACAGATAAAGTACCACTGTATTTAGTGCAAAGATAAAGTACCACTGTATTTAGTGCAAAGATAAAGTACCACTGTATTTACTACAAAGATAAAGTACCACTGTATTTAGTGCAAAGATAAAGTACCACTGTATTATAGTGCAAAGATAAAGTACCATTGTATTTACTACAAAGATAAAGTACCATTGTATTTACTACAACGATAAAGTACCACTGTATTTACTACAAAGATAAAGTACCACTGTATTTACTACAAAGATAAAGTACCACTGTATTTACTACAAAGATAAACATACAAATAGCTTCCTTTCCCGAATGACCGGAAAATTACTTGTACGGAAAATACAGGACTATCAAGCTGCAGAACAAATATCGGATCATTTTTATTAAAATATATAATGGAAGCTTCAGCAATCATTTTTTTTAAGTTGAAACAAGTACTTAAGTTAGAGTAATGGCAAACAGGAAGTAGTAGAACGACAATCTTTAATTTTTGAAAATTTTGTTAAAAATTAAAGAGTATCTAAATCTCGGAATCTCTGTCCAATTGCTTTTCGTTTGGATCTTATTGGTTATTTCTTAAATTTACAAATAGTGTTTGTCTGTGTACTATATTGTGCAGGAAACGAGAGGGAGAGAAAATTCTGAAGATTATGTGAATTATAACGCTATAAAAAAACTACAGTCAAGATATCAAAATAATTATTAGTAATACAAACTGACAATTCCGAAGGTAGAAATAAATCTTTAAAGTTTCGTATGAAAACGTTTTTTTATTCTGACTCGATCTCGAGTGCTTTGTTTGTAAACAGAACTGACAGTGACATCTCTATGTGACATTAAATGAGTCCTCACAAGTACTTCTTACAAAGTTGTCACATTAAATCTATTGTGTTAAGTCAGGTGGATACGCTAGAAGTGCTCCAAGAAAGGAGATGTCTTACAAAGTTAAAAGATGTTTGATTTTTTAAAACATTATTATAAAACAACAACGAGTGACGAGGAAAAGAAGTGAAAATGTATTAGTGATTAAAAGTAATTAGTACATCCGGGTAATCTAGCATGTCAGAATAATGGAGGAAACTTAACAAGTTCTATAATTCAGCATTCCCTGTCATTCTAAAACATTGCTACCCTTCTGGTATTTACAAACTATCATTTAATTAGAACCTGCTGAAAAATAATTATCCTTCGTCAAGGAAATTGAAGATCTTAAGCTTTTTTCAAAAGGTCGGTATACAACTTTGTAATGATTGCAATTGGACAAATAAAAGATAATATATTGACTTTTAAGGAACATAAATATGGCAAGCCGTTAGAAGTTTATTCCCCATTTTTAATATTATTATAATTAAAAAAATCAATATTAAAAAATCATTTTTAAAATATTTTAACCGTCGGATTTTCTAGTATCAAAAAATTATTTTTTAAACATGAAATTTGATTTTTTAATGGGGAATAAAAGTTCCCCAACGGCTTGCCATACCGAAAAAATCTACAGTAACACAAACAGATCAATATACTGCCGACAATACAACTCAAATTATATAGACTTAATAAGTCTATGATCTAATGAACTTACTGTCATAGAGAAATGGAGCAAACAGATAAAACAAAACAAAGTATTTATTTTTTAGATATATCAATTAACTCTTTTTTTTCCACAGTATCATGGAAGTGAATATTTATGATAATAAATAAATAAATAAATCTGTGTTTAAAAAATCTCCCATAAAGCAATCAGAGTATTTATACATTGAAAACGTTAATCAAAGGAAAATATAAGAATTACGTCAGACTCCAGAAAAATACAAGTTATTATTCTTTTTCGATGCCTTTCACCGAACTATTTCGTGTTTATTTTTTATTTTACTTATGTTTATTCGGGTACGTCTTTTCTTGCCACAATTTTCCATCACACTTATTAGCACTAAATGATCCTTAATTTGTCATTTTGATACAATGATTTGCAAGATGGACACTTCATGCTGTACCTTTACAATAGAGTCCCCCGAAGTGGTCCGTATGATATGATGGTCCTAGGTAATTGTTCCGGATTATAACAACAAAATGAAGATTAGGACAAACTACTTGTAAATTTAACAACTTTTATCTGATAAAGAAGGAAAGAAAAATATTTACCATTATAGATTCTTGTAACAGATTAAATAGGAGGTGTGAATTGGTGACTTTGATGGTCCGTCAAATTACCGACTTGGTTTTTATCCCGTAGGTCATCTTTTTATATTAGAGTGTTTGTGCCATATTGAAGTTATTTGTAATTTATTCATTTTGTGGTCCATTAATTTATTTTGACAAAGTATATATACGGTTTCACTATTGTCCCGCCATACGTTCGGTACGTTTTGGCGGTTATTTATACCTTGCACTGTTGTTCATTCGGTTAGATAAAGGCACGGGATAGGTCTTTTCAAATAGTCGGATAATGTGGGAACTTCATTCAACTCGGACACTGGCTCTGGTCTAGGACTAATAAGTTATATATATATTCTCTTTAAAAGTGTCCGTTAAACATTTTCCACGTGCGTAAAAATGTCAGGATGTCGGGAAAGGGATCCCAACAAATCAGAAAAATCAGAAAACGAACCAAAGGTGCGAAAGACGGGTTGCGAATATTTGTTATTTCCATAAGTACATCATCTGATGTTCCAATAGTTGTATATAAGTAAAAGATATGAAAAAAAGTGAATTGGTAAATGTTAAGGAGACACCATCCAATATCTAGGTTAAAACGACCCAAAACAAAGCATCTAGGGGTCACCGTACGGTCTTCAACACAGTGAGGAACCTCACACCATATAGCAAGCCCTAAATGGCCCCCAAAAAGGTAAAAAAGTGAATAAATCAATGGAAACAAACCACGTCCAATAACCCGAATATCAAGAAACTAACAAAAAAGAGAAAAAAAAAGAAAAGAAAAAAAGAAGAAAAACAATATGGGCAGGGGCTCCCCTTATAATCCAGGTAATACATATTGCTGAAATCTAAAGGCCATGTCACACTATAACGTTCTAGCCAACGTGTGCCGACGTTCGCAAATTTTTATAAGAACGTTGGCACACGCCGAAGAAATTGAAGAAATTCTCTTGTTGGACGCATTCATAGCGTCAGGCTAACGCACGAAAAGCTTATCCATAACTTGTATACAACGCCCACAAAACGTGTAACAGTGTATGGCAGCGTTGCAAAGGCGTTTTACTAGCGTACTTGACGTATACCGAACGCATCCATAACGGTCTTCTAGCATTCATAGAGCGTCTGTTTAGCGTTTTGACGATCTTTGTAAGTTCAGCTTGAAATTCTTCATTTCATTATCATGTGCAAATGTAGAAATGGATAGAAATGCCACCGAATAATACGACAGATTTGCAGCAGGGATAGATCCCTCAAAAATAAAAAAAAATATTTTCAAAAAAATATGTCAGTATGATACTGAAATAAATCATCTATTTACATTACTTTGGAATTTTGTCTTGCTCTTTAAACATTATTTTTATAATAAAACATCGGCTAATACGCTACTCCTTACTTACAAGGACGTCCGATTTGCGTTCTCTTCACGTTTGAAACAACTTTCGAGAAACTACGCACACATTGCGGGCATAACGCACCTCTAGCGTTTGTCTAACGTCTGCATAACTTAGGGACCGACCATTTAACTTGAAGGGGGGGCTATGTTTTTTTCCTAAAAAAAATAATTTGCAGCCGATTTTATGTGAAAAAAAATATTTTGGGTGCCAAAAAGATGAAAAAAAATTTCTGACGGAGGCTTTCTGCCCAAAAAAATAATGTTAATTTTGAAAAAAATATTTTGTTGATACACGTGAAAAAAATAAATAAACTGTCCAGAAAAAAACCATAACCCCCCTTCAGGTTAAATGATCGGTCCCTTATCAACAACACGCTGGCGAACGTCGTGAATTTTGAGCATGTTCAAAATTTTCCGACGCATCGAACGTTCAACAAAGCACGCCATCGTGTGTCGACGTGTATGTAACGTGTTATGAACGTGCCTCTAACTTATACAACTTACACCAGCGTGTACAAAAATATTCTCACACGCTGGGCACACGCTGGTGCTGTGCGTTATAGTGTGACAGGGCCATAAACATTCCAAGTCCCCCTGTCAAAACAATTTGGCAGAAGTTCCTCTTATAATTTAGTTTATACACCTTTCTGAAATTGCGAAGAAAAATATGTAGCAGAATACTTTTTCAAAGATTCAGTGTTCTGGTTTGGTTTCCATGAATTCAATTGAAAGCTCCACTATCCATTACAACCCAAACCACAATTCAAAAATTTGAATAAAGGTTCAGCTTATAATCCAGGTTATACATATCGCTGATATCAAAACATTCCAAACCCCCTTAAAAACAAACAAAAAAATTACAGGGGTTCCACTTACAATCTAGTTTATTCATATTCCTGAAATTGTGAAAAAAAATATGTAGCAAAATACCTTTTTGAAAGATTCACTGCTCTGGTTTGGTTTCAGTGGCAACTGAAAGCTCCACTATCCATTCCAACCCATTTCTGACCACCATTCAAAAAAAAAA
>MJUU01069487.1:146673-174341 GCA_002080025.1 Modiolus philippinarum | reverse complement strand
GGGGTTCCACTTACAATCTAGTTTATTCATATTCCTGAAATTGTGAAAAAAAATATGTAGCAAAATACCTTTTTGAAAGATTCACTGCTCTGGTTTGGTTTCAATGGCAACTGAAAGCTCCACTATCCATTACAACCCATTTCTGACCACCATTCAAAAAAAAAACAAAATGGGTAGGAGTTCCCCTTATAATCCAGGTAATACATATTGCTGATATCGAAAATTCCCCAAGTTACTCTTTAGAAAAATGGCAGTGGTTGTTTATACATATTTCTGAAATTGTGACGAAAAATATGTAACAGAGTACTTTTTTTATCAAAGATTCAGTGTCCTGGTTTGGTTTCCATGATACTAGTAACTGAAATCTCTGCTATTCATTACAACCATTCAAAAAATGATAATAATAAAAAACAATTAAAATGAGCAGTGGTTCCCCTTATAATCCAGGTAATACATATTGCTGAAATCAAAACATGCAAAGTCCCCCTTTCAAAAAAAAAATTGACAGGGATTCCACTTATAATCTAGTTTATACATATTCCTGTAAAAGAAAATTGTGTAGCAGAATACTATGTGAATACTATGTGTTCTGGTTTGGTTTCCATGGCAATTAAAAGCTCCACTATCCATTTCAGATCACCATTAAAAGAAATTAGGCACGGGTTCCCCTTATAATCCAGGTACATATTGCTGAAATCAAAACATTCCAAGTAACCCCTTCAAAAAAATGGCAGGTGTTTCACTTATCATCTAGTTTATGCATATTTCTGAAATTGTGAAGAAAAATGTGTAGCAGGATACCTTTTTTCAAAGATTCAGTGTTCTGGTTTGGTTTCCATGGCAACTTAAGGCTGCAACCCACTTCAGACCACCATTCAAAAACAATTGGACAGGTTAGACAGGGGTTTCCCTTATAATTTAGGCAATTCATATTGCTGAAATCAATAATTAATCTTTTAATTTATCAGAAATCATAACTTTATTTTATCAATCTATGATTTTATTTTAACTGGACACTTAGCAGAAGTCTTTTAGAAAAATCGAATACTTCTTCACATTAAGTTTATTACCTCCCTTTTTTAAATTGTAAAATATAAAAATAATCAAATATCAAACAATAACAAACATGTGATTTTAAGCCCTCTTTCCTGATTTTAATGAAATGTTTAATTTTTGTTTTATTTCTAGAAGTTCATGACTTTTGTCACACAAACCTAAAATGAATAGGGTTCATGTCTATGCCAAGTTTCATTTATGTGTGACATGTGCCCTGTGATCATTCGTGTGTTATTTGTCTATTGGTCCCTTTGTCGGGCAATGGATGACAGTATTTGTAAGCTCGCTTTGCCCGATGTAATGCTTGTTGACGAAACCTCATCCATGACAAAATGAATACATGGATGTAGCGTTGTTCAACATTCAGCAAGGGAGTTCCGCTCAAATCCATGATAGGGGCGTCTTGAACTTACTGTTTGCTCTTTATTGAAGGCTTCATGGTGACTTCAAGGTGAAGAACAACAATGAAAGCGTTGTTCCATTTGCTTAATCTTGCCATGTATAGGGATTTTGTCCCATGTACATTGACTCCATATCCCTTTATTTGTTCATGTGGTTCTTGAATTATTGCACGGAAACGGATAAAATGTCAAATTTTGTTCTGTTCTTAAAAGTTTTGACCTTGACTTCTGTTGCACAAACCTCAAAATCAATTGGGTTCCTCTTTTAATCATAAGTCATTTCTGTGCAAAGTTTCGTTTAGATGTGGTTCTCAAGTTTAGATATCGTGCAGAAACTAAAAGCTGACACCCGGACGCCCAGACACCATTCAACAAATTATAAGCTGAGAAATCACCTCGATTTTTTTGCGGAAGGGTCGCTTATCAGTACGTCACGTGATAGAAACGTACTACTCGCATCATAAGATGTATCCAAAAGCCAAATTTCAAAATAAGATCGATTTACCAGTTTCAGGAAAATGCAACATTAAACAAACGATTTGAAAAACAATGAACTTTATTACCTGAATATTATCACAGTGTTACACCTTTGTCACTTCTGACAGGTAAACAATTGTTATAACTTTACGAGAGTCTTCACCCAAATTTATCTTTATAACCTAATTTTATGATATATCTTAAGACCGATTAAAACAAATATCATTATCAAAGTTTATAATATAACATGCTAATATCTTACATATATTAAAAGTTAAAGTACTTTTACTAGAGTTAAACAACACAAGCTTGTTGTATGTATCTTTTGAAGGAAAACTTTATGACGTGTAGAACAAACAAAGATCATTTGACACCAAAGATCAGAGATTTATCAATATTTACCCAGAAATGATATATGTATGACAATTTTGTAGTAAATTATTCTACTATAATATATAATTTGATCCATTCACGTAAATTCCTTGTCCATATTTGGTCTACATGACTTCGGTCAGTACTTAACACTTAAGTTTTATCACATCTTTTCATTTGTTAATTTCAACTCCCTGAAGGAGTCGTTTTCTGACTGGTAATAAACATTGGTTAGTGAAGTTCTCGCATTGGAAGGGTCGATGTCACTCCGTATCACTGTAATGAGTGGGAAATTCACGCTAGGAAATATATCACAAATGCCACTTAAGGCGATGACTGACATGACATCTATATTTACCTTAAATTAATTTCAATGTATGCTTACTTTGCACAGAAATGACTTATGATTAAAAGAGGAACCCAATTGATTTTGAGGTTTGTGCAACAGAAGTCAAGGTCACAACTTCTAAGAAAAGAACAAAATTTGACATTTTATCCGTTTCCGCGCAATAATTCAAGAACCACATGAACAAATAAAGGGATATGGAGTCAATGTACATGGGACGAAATCATAAGTTTTCATTATAATATTAAGTTGACCATGTTCGTCAATATCAAGAAAACATCAACATTTGGAAAGAGGGTACTAACAAAATATCTTATAAATCGATATATCACAAATGCCACTTAAGGCGATGACTGACATGCCATCTATATTTACCTTAAATTAATTTCAATGCATGCTTACTAAACAACAACCAGGACTCAAACCTTATTTGCAAAAATTCATACAAATAGGATAACTATAGAATATTTGCTATATTTGTGAGCAAGCTCTTACGCATGCCCAAATGCCACAGGTTAAGACACAGAAGTAAGGCCATTTAGTGAATTTTGTTCCTATAGTGGGTCATTTTCAAAATATCCTTAAATATTGTCGGAAATTATGCAAGGTGGTTTCTGGTTCGTGTACTTCCTATGTATAAAATTCATATATGTTTCTGACATATTGGAAGTCGAAGATGGCTGTAAATGGCATTATGTGTCAATTTAAGCCATTTTAAAGTCCTTGGGTAGACTACTACTCGACGGACACCGAACCAAAACTAATTTTTTGCTGCAAGTGTTTAAAGTTTGGTTCTGGGGTGCTATGGAAGGAATTTTAACAAAAACCCATAAAATGGTCAAATCTGTTCACCCAAGTGATGAGTTCAGTGGCTGAAACTTTTTTTTTTAAAAGATATTGATTATATTAGAGAAATACTAAACCTAAATGATATAAAGGATGCCAAAGAGATTTGCTCTTTATTAAAAGACGTAAAACTTGAGTCGGTGTCAACCAATCTGGTGTAGATGAACAAGATGTTCTGTCATAAATGCATTAGGCATACAATAAGATTACTTACTGATTTACTGTTTGTATTGTATGGATTACGCTATCGTCTGTGCTTTATCCAATAAATATTTGAAATTTGAAAAGTATGAAAATTTTGCCTTGCTAGTGTATATAACAGATGCCATGTTAAAACAACTTTGAAGAAGATAAGGAAATAAATTCAGGGGGGAAATTTACCATACCCCCTTTCCTACTTGAAACTTTTTTTATTTTTGTCGACTGAATATATGAATTGTTTAGACTGGAGAGAAGATATTTATCGCAATGACCATCTTTTCCCCGGATATAAGAAGGCTATGTGTTTGGTTGTCTTTTAAATTGTATTCTATGTTTATGTTCAAGCGATGGCCATATGATAATACTGACAGATGTTTTTGTTACACTACAAAAAATTCTTAATCCTTATCTCTGAGGCAATATTGACAATTTTGTTATTAACTCAGTTTGACAGAAGTTTAAATAACGTCATCTGTATTGTAGCTGGATCAGGAGACGTCCCCGAATACAAATATCCCACAATGATAGTGAAGAGCTGTAACAATTGTTTGGGTGGAAGCAAAAAGTGAAACTAATATTTATTTAGACTTAGTCTGTAATTACCATATCATTTGATCCGTATGTTTTCAATACTAATTAGAATTGATATAAGAGTACAGTACAATACAGCATACCACAGAAACTTTGAACCTTTTTTTATAATGGTTACATCTGAGTAGTCCCTGAATTGATATAAGAGTACAGTACAATACACCATACCACAGAATCCTTGGACCTTTTTGTTACAGTGGTTACATCTGAGTAGTCCCTGAATTGATATAAGAGTACAGTACAATACGCCATACCACAGAAACTTTGGACTTTTTTTGTTATAGTAGTCCCTGTATTATATAAGAGTATAGTACAATACCTATTGCCCTTTTCCAAAAGTGTTGTTATTTTTTCCTAGCTTGGAACTCTCCTGTCAAGTGATAGAACAACACCATTGACCTCCGGTTATCACCATGCTAACATCGCATGTGGAAATGCTAAATATATTAAAATAAAATCTGTAAATAGAAATCTAAAATAAACAAACTTAGGAAATTTAGGACCATTATATCTACAAATAACTAAATACCGAAGTTACTGTGAATTTTGATTCTGCATATGCGCATTTCGACAACTTATGTCTCATTAGTGCAGATAAAATCTAAACGNTTGGAAGACCATAAAGTCAAAGATGTTTAAAAACTGACAGACAACAAATAATCAAATATGATCTAAATAGAAAGCCAAAATCAGCTAAGGACAGGGCTTTGCATGAGGGAGATACTCCTTAGTTTCAACAAATTATTATATTTATCAAATATTTATGTTTTTTTTAACTTGATTAAGTGCGAAAATTAAAATGATGGTATCAAAAATGTAATAATTATTGGTCAATTTTAAAAACCCAGAAACCCCATATAGCCAATTCTACCACAGTTTGATAACCGGAACTGATTGCTTGTTTCTAAATACCGAAACTGAAGTGCGGACCATTCTTCTTTTTTTTTTTTGAAAAGGTCTATACCAAAGAAACTTTGGACCTTTTTGTTATAGTGGTTACATCTTATAGTATTCCCTGAATTTATATAAGAGTATAAGGTACAATACACTATACCACAGAAACTTTGGACCTTGTAGCAATTTTATCTGAGAACTACCTGTAAATTTTTAAGAAGTAAAACCATACATCACTTCATATAGGTATTTATGCCATCTATACTTAAAAAATTATGAAATAGCAACATGTTTCAAAAAGAGGGTGAATCTATATATTTACATATTGTGCACGTTATCCTGCATATAAATCTATTTTTGTGTGATGATCTGTGATTGGTTACAACATGATACTGTGTTGGTTGTATTATACAATAGATAATTAGAGTTTTTATTTCTGGTTATATTTTTTTCGTACAACTTTATTTTATCGGGCCAATAATTATCGAAAAGATTTTATTCTATCTGACCTATAATTTCTAAGCAAATTAATTTTATCCAGTCCATAATTTTCTGTACAAATTTTATTGTATTTGGTCCATAATTTCAGTACAGATTTATTTTATCTGGTCCATGATTTCAGTTTTATCTTGTGCATAATATCCGATCAAATTTTATTTTATCTGGTCCATAATTTCCGGCCAAATTATATTTTATTTTGTCCATAATTTTGCTTATATTTTATTTATCGAGTCGATAATTTTCTCTACAGATCTTTTTTACTGGTCCGTAATTTTCCGTACAGATTTTTTTTAATTTGGTTTATAATTTTCCACTCAGATTTTGGTGTACAATTTTCCGTACAGATTTAAGTAGTCCATATGTTGTTGCAAAATTTTATATTAACAAAATCACGAAAATGTACTCGTAGATATTAAATCGGTATCATTGCTCTCTTTCTGACAACATTAGAAACTTAAGCACACTAGATCACAGTTTCTAGAATAACACAAATTTATAAGCCTTTACATTATTATATCATCGTAAATCTTAGGGCTTTTATTTTAATTATTGATGTAATATGCAAATAAAGTTATTATTATTTATTATTTTGTTTCTTTGTGTGTGTGTGCTTTTTGTTTGTTTGTTTTTTATTTATTGTTTTTGTTTGTTTGTTTGTTTTGTTCGTTTGCTTGTTTTTGTTTTTCATAGTTTTTTTTTCGTTTTTGTGTTTTTGTTTTCTTTTATTAATGTATTGATTTTTTTTTGTATAAATTTATTATTTTCTTTTATTTTTTGATTGTTTTAGTTTTATGTGGCCCTACACTTTCTTTCCAATAGTTAGTTTGTCCTTTTCTGTTTAATCTGGGACTAATATAACTAATGCTATATTAGTCCCAGGTTTAATTTGCTGTTCAAATGCCCTTCACCGGTTTCCCTTATCCTTTCTGTAGAAGGTTTCTTAAACATTAAAGTTCCATTTTCTACCAGTACAGTTTCTGACGAGAAAAAGTTTTTCTGAGAGTTCCTCTGAAGTTCAAAATATAAATTATAATATTTGTTCCTCACCACATAGACATTTTCCTTTGTCGTTTGGTGTTGTGTATATTTTTAATGGAAAAAATAGTCATTTTATATAAAAAAGGGATTCTATTCATAAAAAATAACAGGACCATATTGAAATTAGTATATAACTTATTAACGAATTTATGCCTTTATTTCATTCGATTTCATGTCATTATCAATTAAAGGCCTGAGTTTGTAACTTCATAATATATAACTTCAGGGAGGATTGAATAACAACTAGATTTGTGTCCAAACAACAAAAGATGGTGACAGAACTACTTCAATAGTAAAACCACTTCATTATTTAAATCATCACCACAGACATGGCCACTTCAACTAATATTTTTCTATTTATCGTGTTACATTTCATACTAATTACATTTATAATGCGCCTGTGGATAAATGTATGAATAAATTGCCTGCTAGATTGTTGTTCTCGTAGCGCTTTTAGTCTTCACTGTTAATAAACAATTTCCAATTCTCAGCCAATATCAATTGTAGATTTGATTATTGTTATAGCAAAAGATTTCTAGTGATTACTTAAGCTTGACTACTTCAGAAGATTGACTCAATAAGGGCATTAAATAGACACCGTTGTTCATACAACTATAGGGATTAGCTATAGAGCGTAAATATAAATGAAGTAGCGGAAAATCGTTCTTATAATCATTGGCTATTAGTAAATTGAATTGTTATATATACCAGCTGTATAGTACCGGATATCGGATGGAGTGACAGTGTCATGTCATCACCGTAATCATTTACCGTATTAAGGGCACACTCGATTCTGCATCGATTCAAACGTCAATTAAAATATTAAAATGAAAATATCCTGAGTTCTTCCTGAGTTGTTTTTTTTTAATGTTTTTTATGTTAAGTTAAAGTTGGTGCAATAAAAAAGAAAACTTAATACATTCTGGCATTATGCATAATAAGTTTGGAAAGATTTCTATAAACAACACTGTCAAATCCAATTTATAATATTTTCCTATATTTGTGATTTTAAAAACATACATCTGATGACCAAAAATTTATGTTATAATCTTTTATTGAGTAATACCGTTATTGATGCATCATGTACTTTCCTAGCAATCAACGAGCTTTCAGACTTCCTCATTGAAAGCTTGATATAGTGGCAGATCCTTAAATTGAAATACCGTAATACCCCCAGAAATTAATGGAATATACAATTATGACAAAAATAATGAATCTTAAAATTCAGAAGCAAAATAGATCACACTGACCACTGAGTTCTTGACATTGGGTCATCAATGTACTCTGGGTGATACAAGAGTTAGACTGAACAGAATTTGGTTTTGTCCAGAATCCGAAGACTGCTGATTTTTGAACATTTATCTCAGGCCCGTACCCAGGTTTTTTTTTGCAATGTTGCGACCATTCATTTGAAAGGGCCCGCAAATAGATGTTTGTGCATGTGTTTGTCGGTTACATTATGACTAGAAAAATGTGACTGATTTTTTTTCTTACCCTTTTTTTGCGGTTTTGAAAATAAATTTGTACAGCATTTTGTAGAAAACAGAAAACATAATCCATTAAATCATTATATTTCTTCAGCTCATTTACTTTACAAATAGTCTATAGTAGTTTGACAGACATGGTTAATTAAGATGTGTATCAAGATGTAATAACTACATACAATAATTAGTTAGCACAATAAACAGCTGTTTCCCCTGTGTCGGGTCAGGGAACATCGGTATTTTGTATGTAATAACATTTACCGTCCTGACATTTTAATTTACATAGCCTAACTAACAGCTGACGGTTTCCCTCATTTTGTTTCTAAACTCGCCATAGAAGTATGCAAATATAATTCATCATCAAGAACAACATTTTGTTTAAGCGATACACAGTTTAGAGCTGATGGTTTTTCTCTTATATTAAAATACTGGAGAAATTGTGCGTATCTTATGATCTTTTGTCAAATTAAATGAGGCGGCGTGCGTTCGTTTGATCACTTTTGTGTACGATGTATCTGGAAAGTTAATCCCGGACCGGTAACGTCCTACCTCCGTATTCCATAGTCAGCCCAGAATTATGATGCAAAGGTGAGGACGGGCAACAGATGTGAAATATTTACAGTGTAAAAGATGTAAAGCAAAGGAAATTTGCAATAAGCGTGAAATAGACTCATCATTGTAACGACTACATCTTCAGTGAAATGATCCGTTACTGGGGAGATTTGTTGTGTTAATTAATCATTTGTTGTAAACATTTCATGCCTTGTAATAAACAAGGAACAATCTGTAACCCAGCATGTTGACAGGAAATGCTAAACCTCCCAAATACCCGACATGTAGTACAGTTACCCAGCATGTTAACATGAAATGTTAAACCACCCAAATACTTATACCTAGCTACCCGACATGCAGTACTTACTGTTACCCAACATGTTAACAGGAAATTTTAAACCTCCCAACTTAGCTACCCGACAAGCAGTACTGTTATTCATGTTAACAGGAAATATAAACCTCTCATACGTGTATACCTAGCTACCCGACATGAATTACTGCAACACAGGCTGACAGCATATTGACAGGAAATGTAAAACCTCCCAAATGTGTAGAACAAGCCACCCGATATGTAATACTGTTACCCAGCATGTTAACAGGAAATGTTAAACCTCCCAAATACTGACACATAGCTACCCGACATGTAGTACTGTTACACAGCATGTTAATAGGAAATGTAAAACCTCCCAAATGTGTAGAACAAGCCACCCGATATGTAATACTGTTACCCAGCATGTTAACAGGAAATGTTAAACCACATAGCTACCCGACATGTAGTACTGTTACACAGCATGTTAATAGGAAATGTAAAACCTCCCAAATACTCGGCTGTTCCCCTAGCTACCCGTCATGTAATTCTGTTACCTGACGCGTATAACGGGAAATGTTAAACCTCTCAAATACTTTTATTAACTTATAGTTACATTTTTTCATATGTAATATTTTTAACTATTTTCATGAAAATTTTAACATCGGCTGGAACAGATAACTGTTTATAATTGTGCAGTGCGACGTCATTCAAATCTTGTCCGTGTAGATTTTTTTGTAATAAGCATTTTTGTTATTGTTTATATAAGTTAATAAAACAGTTTCAGGAGATAGCAAAACTATTGTCCCTCGATGATGGAAATGACTTGCGAACTGTTGACTTCGGGCTCTGGCCTCAGGCAACAGTTTACAAGTCATTTCCATCACCTCGGTACGTACAACAGTTTTTGCTGTTTCCTTCGAAGGCATGAAGTAACTGTATAATATTAACCCATGCTACCCGACATGTAGTACTGTTACCCGGCATGTTAACTGGAAATATTAAACCTCCCAAATACTTATATTAACCCAAGCTACCCGAATAAGGACTAATGAATATAATGAATAATGCCGGTGCACCTCGCAAACAATACAAGTACCAAAATTTATAACGGAGTTCAATCGGCTATTGTTGTTGATAAATTAACCCAAACTACCCGACATGAAGTACTGTTACCCTACATGTTAACAGGAAATGTTAAACCTCCCAACTACTTCTATTAACCGTAACTACCCGACATGCAGTTCTGTTACCCGTTATGTTAACAGGAAATGTTAAACCTCCCAAATATTTATTTGACCGAAGCTACCCGACATGTACTACTTTTTCTCGGCATGTTAACCGGAAATGTTAAATCTCCCAAATACTTCTATTTACCCAAACTATCCGACATGTAGTACTGTTACACGGCATGTTAACAGGAAATATAAAACATCGGCTATTGTTGGTGATATATTAACCCAAACTACCCGACATGAAGTATTGTTACCCTGCATGTTAACAGGAAGGAAATGTTAAACCTTCCAAATACTTCTATTAATCGTAACTACCCGACATGCAGTTCTGTTACCCGTTATGTTAACAGGAAATGTTAACAGGAAATGTTAAACCTCCCAAATACTTATTTGATCGAAGCTACCCGACATGTACTACTTTTTCTCGGCATGTTTACCGGAAATGTTAAATTTCCCAAATACTTCTATTGACCCCAACTACCCGACATGTAGTACTGTTACACGGCATGTTAACAGGAAATATAAAACAACGGCAGTACAATACAGAAGGAACAAGGGAAGTGATGATCACAAAAATCAAAGTCCAAAGATATGGCAAAAACGGCAACAGAGAAAAACAAAGACAAAACAAGGACGCGTGACAGCCATAAGGCACGGAAATAAAAAGACACATTAAAAACTAAAACACTCATAGTTTGAACTCCTATGAAAACCGGGAGTGACATCAGGTGCTCCAGAAGGGTAAGCATGTCCTGCTTCACTAGCGACACCCGTCACACTATCAATGAGGCATATATGGTTTTTTAAAGATCTGTTGCTAACTGATTGGGTGATGTCATTTTCTAACACTTACACATTACCAATTGATATCCTTCTCTAAATCTCGAACAGTACAAAGCAAAAAGTTTGAAATGCGTATGTAAATCTCTAGTTTTCAAACATTTACAAGGACAAATCGGAGCCACACACATCATTAACGAAGACGAAACTAAAAATTAACAAAATGATATACAAGACCACACAAAAACTAAAGCACTAACAGTGTGAACTCGCATAAAACCGAAAGTGACATCAGGTGTTCCGGAATGGTAAGCATGTCCTGCTTCGCAAAGCGACACCCGCCACACTATCAGGGAGTCTATCCAGGGTTGAGTCAAAACCGGCTAATCTGTGAAGACGTGAAATCTAATTGAAAATGTATGTTTTCATTTTGGACATAGACACGTCATATCTGTCAATGATGTCATGATGACGGTCATAGAATTTCTTGAGGGATGAAGTAACAAAGGCTGAACAAATCCCTGACTAGGCATCTTTTGGGACAGTTTTTGCTCTATTCAAAAAGTCACTGTATAAACTACTCGCTCGACAGTAACGAATCAACTGTGAAATGAACACTCCATAGGCTGGAGAGATGGGTATATTGCTGCTCAGAAAGGGAAAGTTCACAATTTTGAATTT
This sequence comes from Modiolus philippinarum, assembly GCA_002080025.1. Taxonomy (NCBI): domain Eukaryota; kingdom Metazoa; phylum Mollusca; class Bivalvia; order Mytilida; family Modiolidae; genus Modiolus; species Modiolus philippinarum. Next base: position 162,579 of record MJUU01069487.1, on the reverse strand, counting down.
AAAATTACCACCCACGTTTGTCATAAAGCTTAGATTTCAAACGTCCATCTTCGTCAACTATCAAAAGCTGAAGTAGGTGTATCAGTAGTCTCTTTAATTTCAAGCTCATTGGGATATATCTGGTGTAAATATTCCTTGAATTTAGGATTATTAAGAGAAACCTCCCACACGTGTATACCTAGCTACCCGACATGAAGTACTGTTACACAGCATGTTAACAGGAAAAGTTAAACTTCCCATATACTTATACCTAGCTACCCGATATGTAGTATAAATCAGCATGTAACCAGGAAATTTAAACCTCCAAAAAACTTGTACCTAGCTACTCGAGATGTAGTACTGGACAATTTGGTATACCATCATACTTTAGTTGGAAATGATTCTTTGTGTAAGGGACAATTTGATATACCATCCTACTTTAGTTTGAAATGACTCTTTCTGTAAGGGACAATTTTGTTGCACCATCATACCTTAGTGTGAAATGATTCTCTGTGTAAGGTACAATTTGGTTTACCATCATACTTTAGTTTGAAATGATTCTTTGTGTAAGGGACAATTTGGTGTGCTATTATACTTTAGTTGGAAATGATTCTTTGTGTAAGGGACAATTTGATATACCATCCTACTTTAGTTTGAAATGATTCTTTGTGTAAGGGACAATTTGGTGTACCATCCTACTTTAGTTTGAAATGATTCTCTGTGTAAGGGACAATTTGGTGTACCGTCATACTTTAGTTTGAAATGATTCTTTGTGTAAGGGACAATTTGTTGTACCATTCTACTTTAGTTGGAAATGATTCTCTGTGTAAGGGACAATTTGGTGTACCTTTCTACTTTAGTTTGAAATAATTGTTTGTGTTAGGGACAATTTGGTGTACCATCCTACTTTAACAATGAAGGGGATATGGAGTAAATGCTAATGATACAAAGTCTCTACAAATACATGGTAATAATAAGCAATGGAACAACGCTTTTATTGTTGTTCTTCATCTTGAAGTCACCATAAGGCCTTCAACAATGAGCTTTACTCATACCCCACAGTAAGTTCAGGACGGCCCCTAGCACCGGTTTGAGCGGAAATCATTGCTTATTGTCGAGCAACGCTACATCCATGCTTTTTAACTTATGATCCATGGTTTGAAATGTTTGAAATGATTCTTTGTGTAAGGGACAATTTGGTACATACCACTCTACTTTAGTTTGAAATGATTCTTTGTGTAAGGGACAATTTAGTGTACGATCATACTTTAGTTGGAAATGATTCTTTGTGTAAGGGACAATTTGATGTACCATCATACTTTAGTTTGAAATGATTGTTTGTGTTAGGGACAATTTGGTGTAACATCATACTTGAGTTTGAAATGATTCTGTGTAAGGGACAACTTGGTGCACCATCATACTTTAATTTGAAATCATTCTTTGTTTAACGGACAATTTGGTGCACCATCATACTTTAGTTTGAAATGATTGTTTGTGTGAGGGACAATTTGGTGTACGATCATACTTTAGTTGGAAATGATTATTTGTGTAAGGGACAATTTGGTATACCATCATACTTTAGTTTGAAATGATTCTTTGTGTAAGGGACAATGGATGCACCATCATACTTTAGTTTGAAATGATTCTTTGTGTAACGGACAATGGATGCACCATCATACTTTAGTTTGAAATGATTGTTTGTGTGAGGGACAATTTGGTGTAACATCATACTGTAGTTTGAAATGATTCTTTGTGTAAGGGACAATTTGGTGTACAATCTTACTTTAATTGGAAATGATTCTTTGTGTTTCACAGTAACTTCGGTATTTAGTTATTAGTTTGAAATGATTTTTTGTGTAACGGACAATTTGGTGCACCATCATACTTTAGTTTGAAATGATTCTTTGTGTAACGGACAATTTGGTGCACCATCCTACTTTAGTTTGAAATGAATTTTTGTGTACGGACAATTTGGTGTACCATCATACTTTAGTTTGAAATGTTTGTTTGTGTGAGGGACAATTTGGTGTAACATCATTCTTGAGTTTGAAATGAATTATGTGTAAGGGACAACTTGGTGTACAATCATACTTTAATTGGAAATGATTCTTTGTGTAAGGGACAATTTGGAGTGCCATCATACTTAAGTTGGAAATGATTCTTTGTGTAAGGGACAATTTGGAGTGCCATCATACTTAAGTTGGAAATGATTCCTTGTGTAAGGGACAATTTATGTAAGGGACAATTTGGCGAAACATTATACTCTAGTTTTAAATGATTCTTTGTGTAAGGGACAATTTGGTTTACTACCCTACTTTACTTGGAAATGAATCTTTGTGTAAGAGACAATTTGGTGTACCATCATACTTCCAATGGAAATGATTCTCTGTGTAAGGGACAGTTTGGTATACTATCCTACTTTAGTTGGAAATGATTCTTTGTTAAGGGACAATTTGGTGTACCATCCCACTTCAGTTGGAAATGATTCTTTGTGTAACGGACAATTTGGTACACCATCATACTTTAGTTTGAAATGATTCTTTGTGTAAGGTACAATTTGGTGTACCATGATACAGTAGTTTGAAATGATTCTTTGTGTAAGGGACAGTTTGGTGCACCATCATACTGTAGTTTGAAATGATTCTTTGTGTAACGGACAATTTGGTGCACCATCATACTTTAGTTTGAAATGATTCTTTGTGTAAGGTACAATTTGGTGCACCATCATACTGTAGTTTGAAACGATTCTTTGTGTAAGGGACAGTTTGGTGTACCATCATACTGTAGTTTGAAATGATTCTTTGTGTAAGGGACAGTTTGGTGTACCATCCTACTTTAGTTGGAAATGATTCTCTGTGTAAGGGACAATTTGGTGTACCATCATACTTTAGTTGGAAATGATTGTTTGTGTGAGGGACAATTTGGTGTTACATCATAAATGAGTTTGAAATGATTCTGTGTTAGGGACAACTTGGTGTACAATCTTACATTAATTGGAAATGATTCTTTGTATTTCACAGTAACTTCGGTATTCAGTTATTAGTTTGAAATGATTCTTTGTGTAACGGACAATTTGGTGCACCATCATACTTTAGTTTGAAATGATTCTTTGTGCAACGGACAATTTGGTGCACCATCCTACTTTAGTTTGAAATGAATTTTTATGTACGGGAAAAGTTGATGTACCATCATACTTTAGTTTGAAATGTTTGTTTGTGTAAGGGACAATTTGGTGTAACATCATACTTGAGTTTGAAATGAATTCTGTGTAAGGGACAACTTGGTGTACAATCTTACTTTAATTGGAAATGATTCTTTGTGTAAGGGACAATTTGGAGTGCCATCATACTTAAGTTGGAAATGATTCTTTGTGTAAGGGACAATTTATGAAAGGGACAATTTGGCGAAACATTATACTCTAGTTTTAAATGATTCTTTGTGTAAGGGAGAAATTGGTTTACCACCCTACTTTACTTGGAAATGAATCTTTGTGTAAGAGACAATTTGGTGTACCATCATACTTCCAATGGAAATGATTCTCTGTGTAAGGGACAGTTTGGTATACTATCCTACTTTAGTTGGAAACGATTCTTTGCTAAGGGACAATTTGGTGTACCATCCCACTTCAGTTGGAAATGATTCTTTGTGTAACGGACAATTTGATGCACCATCATACTTTAGTTTGAAATGATTCTTTGTGTAAGGTACAATTTGGTGTACCATCATACTGTAGTTTGAAATGATTCTTTGTGTAAGGGACAGTTTGGTGCACCATCATACTGTAGTTTGAAATGATTCTTTGTGAAACGGACAATTTGGTGCACCATCATACTTTAGTTTGAAATGATTCTTTGTGTAAGGTACAATTTGGTGCACCATCATATTGTAGTTTGAAATGATTCTTTGTGTAAGGTACAATTTGGTGTACCATCATACTGTAGTTTGAAATGGTTCTTTGTGTAAGGGACAGTTTGGTGTACCCTCCTACTTTAGTTGGAAATGATTCTCTGTGTAAGGGACAATTTGGTGTACCATCATAATTCAGTTGGAAATGATTTTTTGTGTAAGGGACAGTTTGGTATATCATCCTACTTTAGTTGGAAATGATTCTTTGTTAAGGGACAATTTGGTGTGCCATCCTACTTTAGTTGGAAATGGTTCTTTGTGTAAGGGACAATTTGGTGTGCCATCCTACTTTAGTTGGAAATGATTCTTTGTGTAAGGGACAGCTTGGTGTGCCATCCTACTTTAGTTGGAAATGATTCTTTGTGTATGGGACAATTTGGTGTGCCATCCTACTTTAGTCGGAAATGATTCTTTGTGTAAGGGACAGTTTGGTATACTATCCTACTTTATAATTATATTAAAGGATATTAACGTGTAAATATAGAGCTTAAATTTCTCTTACAAAAAAATCGCCCAACTACGAAAATCTGTACCAAAATCATCGGCTGTAATAATGTCAGTGATAGTGTGGCGTACTAAAAGTTTCTTTTTTCAAATTTCTATATTTTAAACTCCATATATTCAACGAGAACAAAGAATTTGGTTAAACAGAAAATCACTTGGTCGAAGCATTTCTGAATTTCGCTAGTCCGAGAAACTTCTAAGTTTTTTGAAACTTTTTATTTCACTTTAGGCCCCATATGTCGCATAGTCTAATTATTTAACAAAATATGCAGAAACAAATATATACATGTAGATTGGTATATTTGCAAAATTTTGACAAGCCGTGTCATTATCAATGCAAAGGGAAATAATTCAAATTTTGATTGTATCGTTTTACGAAAGGATATGGAGTAAATGAATATGAGACCATAACACATATGTTAACACCAACTGCAATAATGTTAATGAGCTGTATGGCCATTTCGGAAATTAATTCCTCATTACTAGCACTAGAACCCAAACAAAGGAAATCCATAATTTCAAAAAACGTTTAAAATGCAATATGTTGACTGAAAACGGTGTATTGTATGAACGACCTTGCTATTTAGATCATACATTTTACCAGATCAATAATAAACAAGATGAAATAAACGGGACAACAGGAAACACCTACAATGGCTGAAAATTATAATTACATGCTACAATTATGCATTGAATAACAATTTGATATGTACGTTAATAGGACACATATATTCGTAATTTGAAAATTTCTGGTGTATTACATATTAAAAATAAATATTTATTTTACTCTAAAGATGTTTCCAATGAGATGAATGCAATTTTTGTGACTGTATTATAGATGTATTGTACCCATTTTGTTTAAACCAATAAATTCTTAAAGACGTTTTGTTACGTTGCTTTTTTTTTGCCCACTGCTTAGTCGATATTTTCCCATAGCGAGACTGAACTATAGAAGTTAAGGTGTCTCAGTGGTATTATTCCATCATTTTTGTCTAATACTTGTTCATTTAGCTTTCATTCATTAAGAAATTTAAGAAAATAGTTTTTTAAAATGTAAAGAGAGTTCCAAAATATTTAAAATTTTTATTCCTTAACATTTTCATTACAAAAAGATGAACTACAAGAATATGTGTCTAACGGACACAATGCCCCACCTCGCACCTATTTTGAGCAATGCTATATTTCATGATCGATGAAGCATGAATTTGGTGGCAATTGGGTGAATATTTATTATGTTTTTTTTATTTGTATCCTAATGTGCATTTATATAAAGTTTCATGATAATAGCATACATCTTTCACATAAAAGAAACTTAGATGTCATACTATCCCCCTTTTTCCATGTTGGTAAAGCATGAAATTGGTAGCATGGAGAAATTTCTATTATGATTTTTGTTTAATTACAACTTAATGTGCATTGATGTAAAGTTTCATGATGATAGCATACATCCATCACAGAAAAAAACTTCAACCTAAGGATAAACCTCATATTATCCCCCTTCACCAAAAATCAATGAAGCATGAAGTTGGTAGCCGGGATAAATGTTTATTACGATTTTTTATTTAATTATACCCTAATGTGTATTTATACAAAGTTTCATGAAGATACATCCTTTACAGAAAAAAAACAACTTCAACCTAAGGGTAAACCTCATACTACCCACCTTTTATCCTAGATAATTGAAGCGTGAAGTTAGTAGCGAGGATAAAGTTGCTTTATGATTTTTGTTAAATTATACAAAGTGTAATTATACAAAGTTTCGTGATAAAAGAATACATCCTTCACAGAAAAAAAACTTTAACCTAAGGGTAAACCTCATACTACCCCCCTTTTTTCCCATGATCATTGAAGCATGAAATTGGTAGCCGGGATAAATCTTTATTATGATTTTTATTTCATTATACCCAAATGTGTATCTAAACAAAGTTTCATGATAATAGCATACATCCTTCACAGAAAAAAACTTCAACCTAAGGGTAAACCTCATACAATCCCCCCTTTTTTCATGATCAGCCAAGCATGAAGTTGGTAGCCGGGATAAATTTTCATTATGATTTTTGTTTAATTATAACCTAATGTGTATTTATACAAAGTTTCATGATAATAGCATACATCCTTCACAGAAAAAAAACTTCAACCTAAGGGTAAACCTAACTTGGGACGGACGGATGGACGAACGAACGGACGGACGGACGGACAGACGAACAGATGGACGGACGGACATACCCGAACACTATATGCCCCCCCCCACTATCGTAGGCGGGGCATAAAAATACATTAGCTTTAAATCTGTTGCTTGATTTACAGAACACAGAAATTATGCAAGGCAGATAATTTGATAAAAGAATTTGACCAAGATATCACTACAGAAATTAACATTTCGTATTAATCTATCTCTCTTATTTCAACGGTGACCTCTAATTTTTGTTTTTTAAAACAGTAATTTCCGATCTGATACATCAGTGTTTCTGTACAAAAAACGGAGAACGAAGGTATTCCTATTTGGTAATAGGAAAAGATAAAACATATTTTGTTAAGAACCACACTGATTCAAACAAGAAATACAGTGAAAATGGCGTGATAGAGATGCTTGAATTTTTTATCGACAACATTTTGTAGAGCGTGCAGTTCATACAGTGACTTTATGAAAAGAGCAAAAGCACTGCCAGGAGAAAAAAAAGCTGCCGAGTCAGGGATATATTCAGCCGTTGTTACTTTCGTTCCTTCAGAAATTCTATGGCCGTCACCACGACATCATAGATAGATATGAAATGCCAGTGACTTCCTTGAAAGAGCCCGGTCGCTCACAAATAGGCTACTTCAACAAGGGTATGTTACCCCAAACTTGAAGTCATCCCTCCAGAAGTTTTAGGTCGACATCACCATCTTGTGGACCGCTATGGGATATCTGTATCCCAGATGACAACAAATTGAAATTCAAATTCTTTATTTACCCAATCACAGGGCCCTTTCGGGCATAACAAAATCATATATACTTTCAAACACAGACACATTCATCCATACACACTTGCACACACACTCAACTTTCTCGCAAATTATATTAATTAGGTACAGCACAATAGAACATATCATTGTAATGGAGGGAGAGTTAGGTATATATATAAGAAGAGGGATAACTCTAATATTACAACTGTTGTAAAAGTTAAGGTTCAACTCGATTTTTTATATCAAAGGAAACAGATCTACCCCTTTAAAGCTTAATTGTTATTTCTTCTACCGGATTTGACTTTGCTACCGGATAAATTTGACATGTTCAACACGGCGGGTGTCTTATAGGAGATTCTTACTCTACCGGTGCACCTGATCTCACTCATGGTTTTTTATTGGGTCCGTGTTGTTCATCTTTGTGTGTGTGTGTGTCTTCATTTTTCTTTTCTGTGCCGTACTCATGTTGTGTCTCTGTTTCTTTTTTGTTTCCGATGTTGCCATATTGCTGGGATTATTCGTTTTGGATTGACGGTTCGGTTCTCACTTACTTTACAAATGAAAACTGACATTTTCAGCTAGATTCACGTCTTCCCGCATTTGACTTTACCCTGGATTTACCCACTGAGAGTGTGAATGGTGCTGTATACAGAGTAGGACATCCTTACCCTTCCGGAGCCCGGGGTATGTAGTGTCTTTGGTCTTCCGTCTTCTGGTGTTCTTGCTTTTGCCTTGTCTCTGGACTTTGATTTATGTAATCTCGTGCTTTGTTACTTCGGTATTCTACTGCTGTTGTTTACTATGCAAAACCCCCTAAACTTGCTTTTAAACTTAGTTCCGATGTTACAATGAAATTCGTTCTACAGTTGGACATTTTGACAAATTATGTCAGTTGGGTACCGACCAAATCAGAACACTTGGATGACAATAAACTGAAAAGGACGTATAAAAGCTTGTAAAAAATTCGACTTTCTACAATAAAAAAAACTACATGGGGACATAATTCAATCGATGAAACGCCTGAGCCTAGAATTAGTTTGTAGATATTTTCTCTTTTATTTTGTATAAATTTCTAAATTGTTCGATTACTGGCATCAATCGACTATATACCGAAGTTACTATGAATTAAGTTTCTACATATGCGCATGTCGACAACTTGTCTCTTCAGTGCAGATAAAATCTAAACGACTGGAAGACCATAAAATCAAAGAAATTGAAACTTATAGAGAACAAATAACCAACAAGATCTGAATGTTAAGCCAAAATCAGCTAAGGACAGATCTTTGCATGAGGGAGATACTCCTTAGTTTTCAACAAAATTAACAAAAAGGTAGATATTAGAAGGTTCCAAATACAATACGGGACTTTCGAGATAGGAACTCTCGTGTAATTGAAGGCGGAACCGATCTCCTCAAATACCAGTGAGAAGTATAATCGGAATCCAGTCCTATTGAATATAGGTATATACCACCTAAAAAGAAATTATTTATTAAATTGAAGTGTCCTGCATGACAATTATTTAACTAAATTTTAATTGAAGAAAAACAATTAATCTGAAGCGCTACAAATCGATTAAATATAAATCACCCTTGGCTCAACAGTGTTCATTAATTAGTGATTCCATCTCAAGGTATTGATGTATTGATTTTTTTCTTATAATACACAAAAATGTTGTCGGAATGAACACGACTCAAAATTCCCGTATTGCCTTTCGGGTCAGAACCAAAGTACTGACTACTGGGCTGGCGAATTCCATCGGGGACTTATACAGTCCACCAGCAGAGGCATGGACCCAGTTGTAACAAAAAACTAAATACCGAAGTTACTATGAATTTAGTTTCTGCATATATGCATTTCAACACGTTATATCTCTACAGTGCAGATAAAATCAATAAGTTTGGAAGTAAAAAAGCATGTTTATAGTATTTTGTTTTTAATAACTTTGACAAGTCCAGTATAGTCATTCAGTACTTTTGTTTTTTTTTAATTTTTATTACCTTAACTCCAGACGTGGATTCTGATAACTAAATACCGAAGTTCCTGTGAATTTTGTTTCTGCATATGCGCATTTCGACAACTTATGTCTCTTCAGTGCAGATAAAATCTTAAAGTTCGGAATACCATAACTCAAAGGTGTTTAAAAATGATGGAGAGCAAATAACCAATATGATCTAGATGTCAAGCCAAAATCAGCAAAAGACAGAGCTTTGCATGAGGGAGATACTCCTAAGTTTTCAACAAAATTTACAAAAATCGAGATATTGTAAGGTTTCAAATAGAATCGGCTTTCGGTCAGCACCGACGTACTGACTACTGGACTGGTGAATACCCTGGGGGACTGAAAGTCCACCAGCAGAGGCATGGACCCAGTGGTAACAAATAGCTAAGTACCGAAGTTACTGTGAATTTTGTTTCTGCATATGTGCATCTGAATAAATAAATCAACGAGAATGGCAAAGGATTTGGTTAAAGAGAAAAAATCTGAAATTTTGCTTGCTTGTCTGAAGCATTTCTGAATTTTGTTACTCCGACAAACTTAAAAGATTTTTAAAACTTTTTATTTCACTTTAGGCCCCACATGTCGCAGTCTAATAAAATAAGAACTTTGCAAATCTATCTAAAGGGAAATAATTCAAATTTTCCATAGTATTTGTTTTGTTGTTGACTGAAAATGGTGTATTGTATGAACAACCTTGATCACACATTTTACCAAATCAATAATGAACAAGGTGCATTGAATAACAATTTGATATGTACGTTAATAGGACAAATATATTTGCAATTTGAAAATTTCTGGTGTATAACATATTAAATATAAATATTTATTTTGCTCTAAAGATGTTTCCAACGAGATTAATGTAATTTATGTGACTGAATGTAATTTATTTGACTGTATTATAGATGTATTGTACCCATTTTGTCTAAACAAGTAAAGTCTTAAAGATGTTTTGTTACGTTTTTTTTTTGCCCACTGTCTAGTCAATATTTTCCCATAGCCACACTGAACTATGGAAGTTAAGCATATTTCAACAACTATGGTCTCTGGGGAATGTTGTACCTAAGAAATAGTCCAGTATGAATACCTGTTTCGAATGGATATGTTTTGTCCACTACACATTAAATCAACTTTGGATTGTATTGATTGACTGATTGGTTAGTTCAAGTTTTATGTCATGTGACCACCAGTTTTCTGCTGTATAAGAACTATAACAAGTTATTTTGAAAAATTTGAACGAGAGAAATAAGGATTGATTGGACACCCGAGGCAACAAAACTCATTTTCTTACTGGACAGGTTGAGAAAGTAGTAACGGAAGCAAATTGTTGCTTATAAACAAACCCAAGTGGGTCTGGTCTTTTTGAGAAAAAGCAAATGGGTCTTTATACTACATGGAACGTGTGAACAAGATCTGTTTACAAATGTTTCACAACCAAGCTTTCCGTATAATGACCTACAAAGAACTCCACTATACACCACCTGGTGACAGATCTGTTTTCTAAAGGTATACTATTTACATTCATAAAATCCAAATAGATATCAACATACAAAGCACAATTTACATAAATCAAAGTCCAGGGACAAGGCAAAACTGAGAACAGCAGAAGACTAAAGGTACAACACACCAACAAAACACACAAACACTACATAACATAAATCAAAGTCCAAGACAAGGCAAAAACGAGAACAACAGAAGAGAGAAGACTAAAGATACAAAACACCAACAAAACACACGAACACCACAAACAGGACTCTAAAAACTAAAGCACTAACAGTTAGAACTCTCAAAAACAGAATGACAACAGGTGCTCCGGAAGAGTAAGCTTGTCATGTTTTGATTACAGCACCCGTCAGTGGGTCAATCCGGGGTAAATCATAATTGGCAATGTCAAATCCGGGAAGACGTGAATATAGCTGAAAATGTGTGTTTTCGTTTGTGAAACCGACATTTCATATCTATGTATAACGACTTGGTGACGGCTATAGTATTTAAGAAGGTATGAAAGTAACAAAGACTGAACATATCCATGACTAAGCAGTTTCTGTGATAATATTTTTGCTCCTTTCACAAAGTCACTGTGTGAACTACAAGCTCTACAGTAACAAATCAGGTGTTAAATATAAATTCCATATGCTGGAAAGGTAGGTATGTTGCTGGTAAGAAAGGAGAAGTTTACAATTGGAAAGTAAAAATCATCACGTTTGTCATACAACCTAGAATTCAGACGTCCGTTTTCATCAATGTGTAACAGCAACTGAAGTATGTTTACCACTAAGCCCTATCCAAACTCTTACCACTTTACTGAATGCAGTTAGAGATGGACTAAAAAGCTACTGCGAAAAAGCCTATTCTACGATCGGCGTGAATCAGATGAGGATTCTTAAAAATTCCAAAGATCGCCTTGAACAGCTCTCATCAAACAGTCTCACATCCTGCAATAGCATTCAAACTTTTGATTTTTCCACCCTTTATACAACCCTTCCACATAATAAACTTAAAATAGTAATGTCCGATCTGATACATCAATGTTTCTGTACCAAAAACAGACAACGCATGTATTTCTATTTGGTAATAAGAAAAGATAAAACATATTTTTTTAAGAGCTACTTTGACTCAAACAAGAAATACAGTGAAAATGGCGTGATAAAGATGCTTGAATTTTTGATCGGCAACATTTTTGTTGAATGTGGAGACCGCTTTTTTCAACAGACAATATGAATTCCTTTGGTAACAAATTGTGCGCCACTTTAAGTTGACCTTTTCATTTTTTTCGTATGAAGCAAAGTTTTTACAAGGGCTAATACAACAGAAAAATAAACAACTAGCCCAGACTCTGAATTTCAGATTCAGATATATAGACGATGTACTTTCTCTTAATAACCCAAGATTTCAAGAATATTTACATCGCATCTACTTAACTTAAAATTAAAGAGATAACCAATGTACCCAATTCTGCTTCAAACCTTGACCTTTTGTTATACACTGACTAACATGGACGTCTGAAATCTATGTTATATGACAAAGGTGATGATTTTGACATTCGAAACTTTCCCTTTCTCTGCAGCAATATACCCACCTCCTCAGCATATGGAGTGTATATTTCCAAATTAATTCGTTACTGTAGAGCGTGCAGTTCATACAGTGACTTTGTGGAAAGAGCAAAAGCACTGTCAGAACAATTGCAGGGTCATTGATATGTACAACCGTTGTTATTTTCGTCCCTTCAGAAATTCTATGGCCGTCACCACGACATCATAGATAGATATGAAATGTCAGTGTTACAAATGAAAACTGACATTTCAGATAGATTCACGTCTTCCCGGATTTGACATTACCAGTTTTGACTTTACCCTGGATTGACCAACTGACAGTATGACGGGTGCAGTATACAGTGTAGGACATCCTTACTCTTCCGGAGCACCTAATTTCACTGTTTTTTTAGACTTCACACCATGAGGGCTTTAGTTTTTTGTTGCATATGTAATGTAGGTGTGGTTTGTGGGCATGTAGTGTCTTTGGTCGTCCGTCTTCTGGTGTTCTTGCTTTGACCTTGTCTCTGGACTTTGATTTTTGTAATCTTGTGCTTTGTTACTTCGGTATTCTACTGTCGTTGTTTACTATGCAAAACCCCCCTAAACTTGTTTTAAAACTTAGTACCGATGTTACCATAAAATTAGTTCTACAGTTGGCCATTTTGACAAATTATGTCACTTGTGTACCTACCAAATCAGAACACTTGGAAGACAATAAACTGAAAAGAACGTATAAAAGCTGGTAAAAAAATCGACTTTCTACAATGAAAAAATTGTGGAGACATAATCTAATCGATGTTACTAAAGAACAAAGTTCAGAATTAGTTTGTAGATATTTTCTCTTTTATTTTGTATAAATTTCTAAATTGTTCGATCAAATACTATGAATTTAGTTTCTGCATATGCGCATTTCGACAACTTTTGTCTCTTCATGGCAGATAAATCTATACGTTTGGAAGACCATCAACTCAAAGATGTTTAAAAACTGAAAGAGAACAAATAACCAATATCATCTAAATGTACAGCCAAAATCAGCTAAGGACAAAGCTTTGCATGAGAGAGATAGTCAAGTGTTTTCAAAAAAATCAACAAAAAAAAAATAGATGTTGCAAGGTTCCAAATAGAATCGTCTTTCGGGTCAGCACCAAAGTACTGACTACTGGGCTGATGCTTTCCATCGAGGACTTATAGTCCATCAGCAGACGCATCAACCCAGTGGTAGCAAATAACTAATTACCGAAGTTACCATGAATTTAGCTTCTGCATATGCACATTTCGACATCTTATGTCTCTACAGTGCAGATAGAATCTAAACGTTTGGAAGTAAAAGAAGTATGTTTATGGTATTTTGTTTTAATTACTTTTGCAAGTCCAGTATAATCATTCAGTGCTTTTGTGTTCAGAAAAAAAAATGTCTGATGGCGAACGTGTTTGAAATGATTCTTTGTGTAAGGGACAATTTGGTATACCATCATACTTAGTTTGAAATGATTCTTTGTACACCGAATTGTCCCTTACACAAAGAATCATTTCGAACTAAAGTATGATGGTACACCGAATTGCCCCTTACATAAAAAATCATTTCCAACTGAAGTATGATGGTATACCAAATTGTCCTTTACATAAACAATCATTTCAAACTAAAGTATGATGTTACACCAAATTGTCCCTTACACAAAGAATCATTTCAATCTTAAGTATGATGATACACCAAATTGTCCCTTACACAAAGAATTATTTCAAACTAAAGTTGGATGATACACCAAATTGTTCCTCACACAAAGAATCATTTCCAACTAAAGTATGATGGTATACCAAATTGTCCCTTACACAAAGAATCATTTCAATCTAAAGTATGATGGTACACGAAATTGTCCCTTACATAAATAATCATTTCCAACTAAAGTAGGATGGTATACCAAAATGTCACTTACAGAAGGAATCATTTCCAACTAAAGTATGATGGTACACCAAATTGTCCTTTGCATAAAGAATCATTTCAATCTAAAGTATGATAGTACATCAAATTGTCCCTTACACAAAGAATCATTTCAAACTAAAGTTGGATGGTGCACCAAATTGTCCCTTACACAAAGAATCATTCCAAACTAAAGTATGATGGTACACCAAATTGTCCCTTACACAAAGAATCATTTCAAACTAAAGTTGGATGGTACACCAAATTGTCCCTTACACAAAGAATCGTTTCAAACTAATGTATGATGGTACACCAAATTGTCCCTTACAAAAAAAATTATTTCAAACTAAAGCATGATAGTACATCAAATTGTCCCTTACACAAAAAATCATTTCAAACTAAAGTATGATGGCATACCAAATTTTCCCTAACACAAAGAATCATTTCAAACGTAAGTAGAATGGTACACCAAGTTGTAAATTAAACAAGGAATCATTTCAAGCTAAAGTAGAATGGTACACCAAGTTGTAACTTACACAAAGAACCATTTCCAACTAAAGTGGGATGGCATACCAAATTGTCCCTTACAGAAAGAATCATTTCAAACTTAAGTATGATGATACACCAAATTTTCCTTTGCACAAAGAATCATTTCAATCTAAAGTATCATGGTACACCAAAATGTCCCTTACACAAAGACTCATTTCCAACTAACGTAGGATGGCATAAAAGTGACAACAAAAGTCCGAATCGATCAAAGGAAGAGGCCAGTAAGGAAAATCCGTATAACATTCGACTGAATCAGGGAAACACAATCCGACACAGAACATTTTTAGCAAGCCGTCATATTCCCGACTTGGAACGGGCATTTTATAAATAAAATGGTGGGTTAAACCAGGTTTATTGATGCATCAACCTCCCGCTTATATGACGACTAACTATAGCTTATGTGTGCCAAGATTGTGTTAAATGTCAAAGCCATAATATTGTCTGGGCACA
Organism: Modiolus philippinarum; assembly: GCA_002080025.1. Lineage (NCBI taxonomy): Eukaryota > Metazoa > Mollusca > Bivalvia > Mytilida > Modiolidae > Modiolus > Modiolus philippinarum. Next base: position 147,296 of record MJUU01069487.1, on the reverse strand, counting down.
CTACACTATTTCAATACGCCAATGTTTGACAGACCTCGAAAATAGTACTATTAAAAATAGTGCCTTTTCATTTGTAGTGACTCCAGCCAATTGATACATGTTATAATCAGCAAGATCATAGCATATTTCTAGGTGAATGACGGAGAGCAAAGAACAGTTGAAAAAACATGATTAAGTTGCATAACAAGCTAGAACGGATCGAATGAAATACGACCAAATACCGAAATTGTCCCTTACACAAAGAATCATTTCCAACTTAAGTATGATGGTACACCAAATTGTCCCTTACACAAAGAATCATTTCCAACTAAAGTATGATGTTACACCAAATTGTCCGTTACACAAAGAATCATTTCAATCAAAAGTATGATGGTACACCACATTGTAACTTACACAAAGAATCATTTCCAACTATAGTATGATGGTATACCAAATTGTCCCTTACACAACGAATCATTTCAAACTAAAGTATGATGGTACACCAAAATGCCCCTTGCACACAGATCATTTCCAACTAAAGTAGGATGGTACACCAAATTGTCCCTTACACAAACTAAAGTATGACGGTACACCAAGTTATCCCTTACACAAAGAATCATTTCAAACTAAAGTATGATGGTACA
>MJUU01069487.1:123186-145388 GCA_002080025.1 Modiolus philippinarum | reverse complement strand
CAAATTGTCCCTTACACAAAGAATCATTTCCAACTAATGTAGGATGGTACACCAAATTGTCCCTCACACAAAGAATCATTTCAATCGAAAGTATGATGATACACCAAATTGTCCCTTACACAAAGAATTATTTCAAACTAGAGTAGAGTGGTACACCACATTGTCCCTTACACAAAGAATTATTTCAAACTAAAGTAGAATGGTACAACAAATTGTCCTTTGCACAAAGAATCATTTCCAACTAAAGTATGATGGTACACCAAATTGTCCCTTACACAAAGAATCATTTCAAATTAAAGTATGATGGTACACATTGTTACTTACACAAAGAATCATTTCAAATTAAAGTATGGTGGTACACCATATTGAAACTTACACAAAGAATCATTTCAAGCTATAGTATGATGGTATACCAAATTGTCCTTTACACAAAGAATCATTTCAATCTAAAGTATGATGGTACACCACATTGTAACTTACACAAAGAATCATTTCCAACTAAAGTATGATGGTATACCAAATTGTCCCTTACATAAATAATCATTTCAAACTAAAGTAGGATGGTATACCAAATTGTCCCTTACATAAATAATCATTTCAAACTAAAGTAGGATGGTATACCGAATTGTCCCTTACATAAAGAATTATTTCAAACACGTTCGTCATCAGACATTTTTTCTTCCTAACACAAAAGCACTGAATGGTTATACTGGACTTGCCAAAGTAATTAAACAAAATTTAAATTCTGCATATGCGCATTTCGACAACTTATGTCTCTTCAGTGCAGATAAAATCTAAACGTTTTGAAGACCATAAACTCAAAGATGTTTCAAAACTGATAGAGAACAAATAACAATAGGATCTAAATATAAAGTCAAAATTAGCTAAGGACAGAGCTTTGCATGAGGGAGGTACTCCTTAGTTTTCAACAAAATTTTAGATATGGTAATGTTCCTAATTGAATCGGCTTTCGGATCAGCACCGAAGTACTGACTACTGGGCTGGTGAATACCCTCTGGGACTAACAGTCCACCAGCAGTGGCATCGGTCCAGTGGTAATAAATGACTAAATACCGAAGTTACTGTGAATTTAAATTCTGCATATGTGCATTTCGACAACTTATGTCTCTTCAGTGCAGATAAATGTTTAACTGTTTTATTGTATTCTGTAATGGTTATGTTCATATGGGTCCATTTAATTGGGAAATAAAGAATTTGTTTGTTTGTTTGTTTGTTTTTGTATGTCTCTGGTCTATTATGTGTGTTTTTTGTGTGGTGTTGTATGTGATTGTAGTTTTCGGCCATTATATGTGTAGTTTTCGGCCATTATATGTGTAGTTTTTGGCTATTATATGAGTAGTTTTCGGCCATTATATGTGTTTACTGTAATCTTTCATTTGTAATCATATTGCGACAACATCAAAAAAACATACGAACACCACAGAAAGAAACTGATTGTCAAGCTATTTTTAACGGTGCAGATTTTTTCTTAGTCGGACAAAATATAAGAATACAGATTTTTTTTTAATTAGAGACCATTTATTTTATGTCTGTCCTAAGCTTGTTGTGAGAATTTGGATGTTTTTTTTGCTGAACATTAATGGCGAGGTATTAATGTAGTCTTTTGCATAAGGATATTATCGGAAAAGATAAAATTCATAAAACAAAAATCAACAGTCGAAATTACATTATTTTGCTCTGAAAAATTTTCCACTGATATAAATTCAATTTGTATGTATGTATTCTAGATGTGTTGTGCTAATTTTTGTCTGAAATAATAATTCTAATGCACTTATGTTTGTAACGCTAATTTTGATTGGATGGCGTCCAAATTTTGAGGGGGTAAAATCCACGATTTACCGTAATAATAATGATAATAATAATATTCCAACATTTAGGACCACTGTATGAAAAACTTGATTTGAACAGTTCTGTCCTAGTGTTTGGAAGTAATAAAGTTTCTTTTGATTTAGATCTTGTATCGTAAGATGTAGAAATATTTTTGAGTGGTCTTAGAAGATTTGACTTGTATATTAAAAGACATTTGTGATAATCAATTCGTTTGTCAAATTCTGCAATGCGAGTTTCTTTGAACAATTGTGAAGATGGTTTTTCAAAATTGTATTCATCAAGTATGATCCTTGCCGCTCTCTTTTGCAATTTTATAATGTTATTTTTTAAAGATTTACTTCAATTTCCCCATATAAAATAAATTTCTGGTATCAAAATTCAGATATTTTTTTATGCGTCTCAAGAGAGCTAGTAACGCATTTACTTTTGAAACAATATGACTGATATAAACACACCTTGTTAACGAATTATCTAAAAATACACCAAGAAGTTTTTCAGATTAAGTTTGTGACAAAGAAATGCCATTTATGCTTTGTTCAAGATTATTATCTATTGTAGAAATTTTTTGTTTTGAGGCTATACACATGCAGTGAGTTTTTTCAGTGTTCAAATGCATCTCATTGTCGTTGCACTAACGTAAAAAATTATTTAAATTATTATTCAGTTGGTTTCTTATAAAATTGATATCTTTTCCCGCAGCATATAAAGTACCATCGTCAGCAAATAAATGAGTATTTGAAGTTTGCATATAAAAAGGCAAGTCATTGATATATAATAAAATCTAATAGGGCCAAGCACTGAACCTTGGGGTACCCCAGATTTTATATCAAACGTGCCAGACATGCAATTTCCAACTTTTACTACTTGATTTCTGTTGGACAAGTATGATATAAACCAATTTAGGCAGTACGTCGAAAATTTTTATTGTTTGAGCTTTCAGTAAAATACTATGATTTAATAAATCAAAAGCTTTCGCAAGATCAAGAAAAAACAACACCAATCTTATTGCCTGTATCAATTTCCTTTAACCACTCATCAACAAGTGCGGTTAATGCTGTTTGACAAGAGTGATATTTCCGAAATCCAGATTGAAAATTGTGTAGTAATTTGAATTCTTCTAAAAATTCTACAAGATTGTTAGCAACGTGTCTTTCTACAATCTTTGATAATAATGATAGAATTGATATAGGTCTATAACAAGAAATATTGTGTTTCGACCCCTTATCTTTTGCAAGTTTAAACAAAGATGGAAAAATCATTTTTTATATACTCAGATTAAATATATAAGTTAAAGGGTTTACAATGTAATCAGCTGACATTTTTACCAGACCAGTAGATTTATTTACGTCTAAAGACTTCAATATTTGTAAAACAAATTTTGTTGAGATAAAAGGAATCTGAAATGTAACACTATCTGGAACCCCTGACAATGTGAATTCGTGAAGTTTATGGTCCGAGTTACTGTCACTCGTGTTTGCTGTAAGATTGTACTTAGAGGCAATATTTGTAAAATGAGAATTAAATAATTTGCTATTTCTGATTGATCTGTGACTTTAGCATCAGTGGTCTCAATAATACAAGGCATTTCGCTATTTTGAATCCCGGTAATGTCATGTAAATGTTTCCAAATTTTTGAACTTTTATTGACTTCGTGAATATTTATTAAATTTGTATAAAATGATATTTTTGCTTCATCTATCAAATATTTTGTTTTATTTCTCCAATGTCTGTAATTTATCACGGGTTTTCATTGCTGTTAAAATCTCTTCATTCATCCAGTTACTCTGTTTTGTCTTTTTCACTCTTTTTGATATTAAAGGGGCATGTTTGTTTAGGGACTGACCATTTAACTTGTAAGGGGGAGGGGACTATGTTTTTTTTTTCTAAAAAAATATTTTGGATCTGATTATGTGAAAAAAATATTTTGGCTGCCAAAATGATGAAAAAAAAATTCTGTAGGAGGCTTTCTGTCCAAAATAATAATGTTAATTTTGAAAATATTTTGTTGATACGCATGAAAAAAATAAATAGATAAATAAATTTTTTGTCCAGAAAAAAAAACCATAACCCCCCTTTCAGGTTAAATGGTCGGTCCCTTATAACTTCACTAAATATGTTGATAAAAAATGAAAGAGCTTTATCAGTATTATCAAATGAAAGGATATTATCAAAAGGACACAATAGCAACGTAAATACACAGACGCACACCAAACTTCCTGTGATTAAAAAATCCATTATAAATGTTTTTTTTCAGATTTGAATTACAATAGAGATAACCAAACTATTTTGGATCTTCCGGGGTAAATCTAAGATTTTGCTGTCGCAAACATCCGTTTTCCGGCTCCGCTAATGCGTCACCAGAAAACTCAGTTTGCAACAGTAAAATCTACGATTTATCCCCTCAGATCCTAAAATGCAGTATGGTTATCTCATAAATTCAGGAAGTTGATTTGTTACGTCATTTCATGGCCACTCTTTAAAGTCAATATTTTCATATCATAGCAACATGGAATTATGAAAATCACCAAAATGAAATTTGTCTTTAAACAATTATAATGAATAGATATCATATGCTTTGTCAACTACATATTAAATCAATTTTGAATTTTATTGATTGATTGATTGATTAGTTTTTTTTACGAATAATGACTCTATTTCACCTATATAAGTGTTATATTTCCCATTTTGTAAATTCATAATTTCAAAATGTATCTATAACAAAAGTTATAGAAAAATTTTGAAATTTTGAATTTCCAAATGGGAAATATAACATAAGGACGAGAACAAGTTATCACAAAAGATTTTTAAGATTGAAGTAAGGGCGGTAGGAACAACCATGACACTAAAATTTTATTAGAATCGGTGAAAATTAGTAACGGCAGGAAATTAAACCTTCTAAATAAACCCCAGTGAGTTTTCTCTTTTGGAGAGATCTTGAAGAGTTATTTATACTGTACCGAGCCTCTGAACATACTTTATTTACAATTAACTAGTCGAAGACAAGTTTTACATGACTATCCGGCATAGACAAAGTATTCTCATATTCATTAATTGTACTTCAGTTATAAGCTGGCATAAAGTGAGAAAAGCTGGACTGCAGGTAAGGTAGTAGCACAAATATTACATATATCTAATAACATTCAGAAAGCGCACGCAGCACCTACATCAAGCTTTATATTTTTATGCCTAATAATTAAACTCTCCACCAATGATAAGAAGAGCGCATACATTTTAAGTGTGAAGAAAAAAGAACATTGATATTAGTAATATATTGGGTACATAATGTAACATTTATAGTTTTAATGTCATATATAGGACATTACAGAACAGTAGCATGTACATTGGATATGGACGCACTGCACTGTTTGATGATGTAAATATTTTTATCAGAGAAATATCCTGAAGTTGTCTACTAGCATCAATTCCATGTTCCTGTTGAAAATCAAAATATGACAAAGCTCTGTCCTTACAAATACTGTTTGACATTATGCTGATGACATCATCAGACGTTTCTGCAGGAGGTAATGGAGGTGGAGGTAACGTACAGTTGAAGTGTTCACATCCGGGTATTTTCAGTGGATAGAGAGGAGGTTGAGAGCAGTCGATGTGTTTACATCCATATCTTGTAATATCAGAGGTCTGTGTAATATTATCTGGAAAACAATCCACAAATAAGTCTGTATTATTGTGTGCATATATATATATATATTGTATGCAACTTAATCAGGCAAAATTTATATTTCTTGTTATTTGTGTACCATTCTATATTAAAATTAATAAATCCAAAAAATTAGTAACCAATTCGACATGATGTCAAACAGAAGAAAGGCATACAAACAACTTAGAAAACTGTTACGCATGCTCAATGAATTTAGTAAATTACGGCATTCATTAATTAAAGGGCACAAGCTAATCCAGCTTATGGAGTTTTTTCCCAGGGAAAATCAACTGTATAGAAATGGTTCGAAAAAGGCCTATTGCACAGGAGCTTGTGCTAAGCGAATATTCAATTAAACAGCATTTCCAAAGTAACCTATGTTGATATATATCTACATGATCAAAGCTAAATACAAATTAAGGGATTGTTCTATAAGGCAAGTACTTTGACTGCTGAAAATAAGTAAAGACGAAAGCCTGATGAAGACACCAGTAATACTTCGACAAATCCTCGAATATTATAACTAACATAGCATTAAGGTGGAAACTAGGTGATTGATTGATACATAAACATATGATAGTAGACACTCATTGGATAAGGACTTGAAATAGAGATGCACCAATACTTGAACGAATTTAAGTGCTGCTTGAAAGAACAAAACATGTTTATTGTGCCCGCGTTTCATTATTTAATTATTCCAAGTTTTCTTACTAGTTGCTCGATTAGTGCTCTGTGGTTGTTTAAATGTTGTGATCGTCTTCTAGTAGCTATTAGTTTTTAGTCGGGCAATAGATGACAGCAATTGTAAGAACACTTTGCCAGTTAAGTTTATGGTTGCTGATGATTCCACATACTTGGATGCAGCATTGCTAGACATCTAGCAATTAATTCCGCTCAAATCGGGGCCGCCTTAAACTTACTTACTATCAGGTATGAGAAAAGCTCATTGTTGAAAGCCTACTGGTGACTTCAAGATGAAGAGCAACAATAAAAGCGTTGTTCCATTGCTTAGTTTTACCATGTATTTGTAGAGACTGTGTCTCATGTACATTTATACCATATCCCTTTATTGTTAATTGATGACAGAAACAATCGTGAGCACCAGGTGTGTAGTTATTATCATATACCAATAAAAAAAGTACATCGGCAACCGAATACCGAAGCAAGAACGAAGAAAGAGAATCATAAGAGCTAGGTACAACCAAGTATTTTAAAAATTATCCATCATAGTTTGTTATGATTCAGAAAAAAAAGGAAAAAGATATTTTCTCTGAAAAAAATACAAGAAGCAGTTGAGGAAATGTCATCACATAATGTCTTGTTTATATAAGGAACTTGAATATAAAAAATGGATCAGATAAGTCAGAAAGGGGAGAGAACGTAGGAATGCAAGGAGTTGGAGGAATAAACGACAAAGAGGAAGTGCTTACATCATTCTGCCAAGAAAACAATTTGTTCATACAGTGACTTTGTGGAAAGAGCAAAAGCACTGTCACAAAAACTGCTGAGTCATTGCTATGTTCAGCCGTTTTTACGTTCCTTCAGAAATTCTATAGCCGTCACCACGACATCATAGATGGATATGGAATGTCGGTGTTACAAATGAAAACTGACATTTTCAGCTAGATTCACGTCTTCTCTGATTTTTCATTACCGATTCTGACTTTACCCCGGATTGACCCACTGACAGTGTGACGGGTGCTGTATACAGAGTAGGAGATGCTTATCCTCCCTTACCTGATGTCACTCTTTGAGAGTTCACACTGTTAGTGCTTTAGTTTTTATTGTTGTGTTTGTAGTGTTTACGTTTTGTGGTTGTGTAGCGTCTTTTGTCTTCCGTCCTTTGATGTTATAACTTTGCCTTGTCTCTGGACTTTGATTTATGTGATCTTGTTCTTTGTTCCTTCGGTATTCTACTTCCGTTGTTTAGTCACAAAATACTCCAGCAGAAGAACATAATTGAGATGACATTCTTCAGATGGTCGAATTATAAATCAAAATGAACACATCTTCATGAACAACAAATTGGGAGGAATCCCTTAAGATATAAAACAAGGAATAGATAAAAGCAGTAGCCATGCACTTATATTGCAAAAATAATACACCTAAAACGACACAAAGGAATGAAAGACCAATAAGTAGATGTTCAAAAATTCAAATATCCACAATTAATAAAAAAGTTTATCTTGAGTAAGTAATGAACATAATTGCAATTCTACAATGCCAACAGGAAATAGACCACTTCAATCCAACATTGCTTGAAGCAGTCAGGAAAACACTTGTCGTGGAAGGAAAAAGAAAGAAAAATGGATAACACAATGTACTTGGCAAACATTAGTTGAGAGGACAGAAAAAAGAAGAAATTGTTGATCATAAAATCAAACAATCAAACAAAAAAATCAAAGTCAAACAGAGAAATGAACAAAAAGTAATAAGTAAAAGTAAGTCATAAGGAGACATAGAGGTAAACAGCAGTAGTTTGTAACAAGATATGGGAGAATGGTGGCCTCAACATATACCATTAAAAGATAAAAAAAGGTAATTGCAAAAAAAATAAAAACAAATGAGAAGTCAAACTTAAATGTTTGAAAGAACACTTCCACAAAATGCAAAAAAAGATCCTGAGATGAAAGCATATATATAACACAAACAGATAAACAGGTAAAAATTCAGACTGGACCACCAAATATCGAAGAGATACGGACGCTATCAAATCATCAAAAGATTGAAAATCACAGGGCATATTCATAAACAGAGATGATTTAAGCCGATGAAAATTTTACAGTAAATGTCCCATTAGATATAATTGAAGATATTTTGGAAAATGACTGCACCCGTCACACTTTCAGCGTGGTAATCCATGCTCATCAGTGAGTTGAAACCGGCCATGCAAAATCCGTGAGTACTTTTAATGTAGCTGAAAATGCCCGTTGTCCCATGTCAAATCTTTCACTGATGCCTAATGATCTTATAAAGTCTGCCAAATTGCTAATTGCTCTTTTCAGGATCCTTCCTTTGATTTTATGTTTCGTTTTTCAAGATTTACACTAAAAAAACATGTGTAGCCGAAATGATAATCTAAAGAACACAAATTAGTTGAAACATACGTATATCTGTTACACTTACTTTAAAACCCTTTAGAATCTTGAGCTTGAATTTTTAACTTTCAACAACTTTCAACAAGCATTGTCAATAAAGAGAAATTACTGTCTAAAAACTTGTATACCCAGCTTATGTAAATTTAACCATGGTTTGACAGATAGTTACAATGTGTGTATATCGCAAATAACAGTAAACATATGTGATTAAATTCAGAAATAATTTTCTAAAACTGACAAACGCCGACAATGAAAAACAGGACTTTGCATTGGCAGGTTGAGGTTGAAGCATATCATGCTTTTTCTTCCGGATGATAGAACTTGTGAATAGTTGGAGTTCTCACTGCTAATGATTTCCTACTGTTGTCTTCACTGATGATGTTTGTTGGAACTATTTGTCCTTGTAATCATCTTAATGCTCAGAAGATTTACTATATATAGCTTCTCAAACTTTATTTCGGTACTGTTCGAGAATAACAGAAGTAACATATACCATGGGTAATATATTGGTTTTGTCTAAATGTCATGGTGTAAAAAAGTGTCTAATTTTCACATTGTATAAATTTAAGAATATCATATTTTAAGAACCTTTTTAATTCTTTCCTATATTCTTTTGTTTGCTTGTTTTGACATTTCACGAGAACCACGTACAAGCTAATTAACATTATTGTTCAATTCGTATTACAACAAAGTGTCACCATGTCAACTCTTGCCGAGTAAAACTAATTTGATGTATAAATTTGAACAATTACATACGGACTAAACGTTGGATTTCCGGCCTGCAAGTAGACGGATTCCGTAGAGTAAAATTTTTGGAATTCCAAGGAGGACTTTTAAATAAGTGGATACCCGCATATACTTTGATCTTGGACTTTATTAATGTGTTGATTGTTACGAATGCTATTTTGTCAGTTATTCAATAGAACATTTATCTTATTTGCAATTATTTTATTTGAAAATCTACCTGCTAGTTCCCCCGTAATTTCACGCAACGATAACTGGTGCTAGAACCCGGCCAAATTGTCAGCATCTGTTGTCAATTTGAATAGCAAGATTCCGTGTACGACAATGTATCATATGAACAATTTTGGATATTCGAGATGGAACAACTTCCGTGAACCACCGACTTTTCAAAGAGGAATAAACATCGACCGTCCAGTATTTTGTCGTGGAACCCACAGATTTATATCAAATCAGGAAAATTACCGTCAACAAAAGTGCTTTCGGTGCAGAAAGTTTGGACATTTCATCAAAGATTGCAAGTACAAATCTGTCCGAAAACAACAAAGAGACAAGGTGAGATTGCATACTTTTATTATTCAAAAGACATGTGAATCATTCCCATTTTCTGGATTGAATGACGAAGAGTTCATAAATATAGTTACCGACGTTCACAGTGGATTCCGCTCAGAAATCTTGAACTTAAACAGTGAAATTGAATTTTATCATAATGCATTTTTAGAACATGCAAAAATTTCAAATAAATTACGAAGGGATGCGCATCAATTATGTTTGGAAAAAAGTGAATTACTAGAAGACATCCAGAAACTAAAATCAACAATAGAAGATATACAACAAAACAACATAGACAGCGAAAATTCACTTAAAATGAAGCTATGTGAAATGGAAATTACCATCAAATATCTATCAGAACAACTGCAGAATAAAAAACTTGAAATTACAGAATTAAAGAAGCAAATCTTGGACACAGAGAACAGAAAAACTAAATTCGAGGTACAAAATGACAATGAAATTCGGAGATTAAGGAAGTTGTGCGATACTCAAAACAAACGTATCAAAATTCTTGAAAATAACTGGGAAACGACAAAAACAGAATTACAGCGCGTGAGAAACGAGTATAACAGAACGCAGTCTGCACGTTTGAATGACCAACAGTCATCAGTGAACTGTTATCGGAATAACCGAGGAAACCGTGGAAGAGGACGATATCGGCAACAACAACATCAGGATGTGTGTTTTTCCTAGACTCTGAGGTCAGAGTCCACTTGGAGAAGGGGAGAGTTGTCATGGTGTAAAAAAAGTGTCTAATTTTCACATTGTATAAATTTAAGAATATCATATTTTAAGAACCTTTTTAATTCTTTCCTATATTCTTTTGTTTGTTTGTTTTGACATTTCATGAGAACCACGTACAAGCTAATTAACCTTATTGTTCAATTCGTGTTACAACAAAGTGTCACCATGTCAACTCTTGCCGAGTAAAACTAATTTGATGTATAAATTTGAACAATTACAAACGGACTGAACGTTGGATTCCCGGCCTGCAAGTAGACGGATTCCGTAGAGTAAAATTTTTGGAATTCCAAGGAGGACTTTTAAATAAGTGGATACCCGCATATACTTTGATCTTGGACTTTATTAATTTGTTAATTGTTACGTATGCTATTTTGTCAGTTATTCAATAGAACATTTATCTTATTTGCAATTATTTTATTTGAAAATCTACCTGCTAGTTCCCCCGTAATTTCACGTAACGATATAAATGAAATGAACCAATCAGCTACAAAACCGTATACTGTTTGACGGGCAGGTAGACCGGATCATGTTTTCTTTCTAGAACACCTGGTAATACCTCCCCGTTTTTTGTAGGGTTAACATGGTAAGTGCTTTAATTTTGTGGCGATCGTGTTATTATTTTTACTAGTATTTGTTTTGTCTTTGTAATGTTCTCTCAGTTTGAGTTGAAAAGAATTACCGTGTTTTTTGGATTTCTGATTTCAGCTTTTTGCTCCGGTATTCATTCGCCAATGTATAATTTTTGTTATAATTATACCCCACGCAAAGAAGTTGCGGAGGGTATATTGTTTTTGACTGGTCCGTCAGTCCTAAGTCCGTCCGTCCATCAGTCCATCCGTCTGTCATGAAGTGTGTACACCATTTGTCCGGATAACTTCTCCTACAGTTTTTAAGATAGGAAGTTTTTATTTTGCAGGTTTATTATGCACATATCAAATAACTAAATACCGAAGTTACTGTGAATTTTGATTCTGCATATGCGCATTTCGACAACTTATGTCTCTTCAGTGCAGATAAAATCTAAACGTTTGGAAGACCGTAAAGTCAAAGATATGCATGCTACTTGGATTTTGATTTTGGATAATTTTTCAGAAAACTACACATTGTTGAACTTTGTCATTTTTGCGCATTATATTGCATATAGGGTACATCATTTGTCCGGATAACTCCTCCTACAGTTTTTAAGGTAGGAAGTTTTTATTTTATTGTGCATGTATTGAAGATGTGCATACTACTTGAATTTGATTTTTGTTGATTTTTCATAAAAAATGTATTTGTTGAACTTAGTCATTTTAGGCGAGATAATGCTTATAGGGTACGCTATTTGCCTGGATAAATCCTCCTACAGTTTTGAAGATATTTTACAGAATGATTGTGCATTTGTAAGAGATGTGCAAAGTACTGGATTTTTATATTCATATATAGATAATGCAGGATTATTCGATATGTGGGGGCGTGGGCTATGTGAGCTTGCTCACTAAGATTCTTTAATTAAAATGTGAAATATTTGCTATACTAACTATCGAATTTAAAATTTAGAATGTTCACTATTAAAATTGAAAACATAACAGATAGGCTTTCATATAAAAGTTATTTTTGTTATAAAACTCAAAATAAAGTAATTTAATAGAAAAAATATGATACGTTGCTGATGTCATTTTTGAGATAAAAAAGAAGAGAAATTTTGCGGAAACTTAACTCATCTGAATTTTAGCATAAGAAATGTTTATCCATGATCGAATGAGACAAATTAATTCGATTTAATAAAATTTTGCCAGAATGCTCCTAAAGATGTATAACATGAAATTATCAAACCAGAAACTCCCAGGAGCCTGCATCGCTCACCTGGCTTTCAGTTGCCACAATCAAGCTAACATCGTAAGTTATAAAGTTGATCTTCAGTCTCTCAAATTTGGTAGCTTGAACAACATATCTTGAACTGTATTTAAAGTCTGATAATGTTTTACTATATTTCTTTGTTGGGCTTTTTTGACAAAAAAATTGTTGCTAAGGACCACTTTCAACACCAGTTTTGAATTCGAGACATCATTTTGTAAATGGAGGTCAATGAACAATTTTCAACATCGGTTTTGAAGTCGCAACATCAATATCTATTTGGAAATCAAATTTTATTGAAATCGGACAATGTTGAATTTTCCCACATTTTTTGGCAGCCATTTTGAAAATTGCCGTCAACGAACAATTTTAAAGATCAGTTTTGAAGTTGCGACATCAATACCTATTTGGAAACCAAATTTCATTGAAATCGGACCATGTTGAATATTCCCGTCTTTTTTAGCGGCCATTTTGAAAATGGCAGTCAACGAACAATTTTCAACATCAGTTTTGAAGTCGCAACATCAATATCTATTTGGAAACCAAATTTCATTGAAATCGGACAATGTTGAATTTTCCCGCCTTTTTTGGCATCCATTTGAAAGTGGCAGTAAACAAACAATTTTCAACACCGGTTTTGAAGTAGTGACATCAATTCCCACTCGGATACCAAATTTCATTGAAATCGGACAATGTTGAATTTTCCCGCCTTTTTGGCTGCCATTTTGAAAATAGCAGTCAACGAATAATTTTTAACATCAATTTTGAAGTTTCGACATCAATACCTTTTTGGAAACCAAATTTCATTGAAATCCGACAATGTTGAATTTTCCCGCCTTTTTTGGCGGCCATTTTGAAAATGGCGGTCAACGAACAATCTTCAACATCAGTTTTGAAGTCACAACATCAATATCTATTTGGAAACCAAATTTCATTGAAATCGGACAATGTTGTATTTTCCCGCCTTTTTTGGCGGCCATTTTGAAAACGGTTGTCAACGAACAATTTTCAACACCAGTTTTGAAGTCGCCATTGCATGGCAAACATTTTATCAATTTATACTGAACCTTCATCTTCTTTAGTTTTGGAAATAAAAGACGAAAAATATGAAAATTTTGAAAATTCTGTGAAAAAAGGGCAATTACTCCTACAAGGGTTTTGGATTTTCTTCAAAATTTCAGGGTTGGTAGATCTTGATATGCTGAACATTTCTGCTATTTACACTTGACCTCTATCTGTTACTCTTTTTGAAATAAAAAATAAAAAATGCACAACTTTTGAAAATTTTACGGAAAAAGGTTTATAACTCCGAAATGGGTTTCAGATTTTCTTCAAAATTGCACAGCAGGTAGATCTCATCATGCTGATCATTTTTCCCCCCCCCCCTCCTCCCCCCGTCAGATTTTTAATATCTGTAACGGTTTTTGAGTTATTGGCTAAAAACTGCAATTTACCCCTATGTTCTATTTTTAGCAACAGCGTTCATGTTGTTTGACCTACCGCCTAATCGAACACTATTGAGAAGACATACTCTGGTGATGATTCAGGCCAAGTTTGGTTACATTTGGCCCAATGGTTTCAGAGGAGAAGATTTTTGAAATTGTTGACAGACAGACGGACGGACGATGGACGACGGACGCATAGTGATGGCAAAAGCTCACATGGCCTTTTAGGCCAGGTGAGCTAAAAATGTTGGGTAAAAAAAAATCAATGCTAATGAATGGATAAAACCAGATAATTAAAACTTGCAGAAATAATAAAACCAGACCAGCCAGCAAGTATCCTTAAAGAGACTACTCATACACCTTCAGCCAGTAAGTATCCTTAAAGAGACTACTCATACACCTTCAGCCAGTAAGTATCCTTAAAGAGACTACTCATACACCTTCTGCTACCTCGTACTTAGGCCTCTTATTGTCCCGATTCAACTGAGCTATCGAGAAACTCGATGATTTCAACTTCTAAATTGTGAACTTTCACTTTCTAAGCAACAATATACATACCTCTCCAGAGTATGGAGGGTTCAGAGTATGGAGAGTCCAGAGTATGGAGAGTTAAGAGTATGGAGAGTTCATTTCACATTTGATTCGTCCCTGCTGAGCATGTAGTTTATAAAATGACAGCAAAATCATTGTCTGAGAAACTGCTACGGGAGAGAAATGTTTCAGCCTTTTTAACCCCCGCCTTTTACAAATTATATGACTGTCACCACATCATTGAAAGATATGACTTGTCGGTGTAAAAATGAGAAAGTACGTTTTCAGCAGGATTTTATTTCTTCATGGACTTCATCCCATGTTAACTTACTGACTTTATGTTTTTGTTACTTCGGTTTTCTACTGACGTTTGTAAGGAACATAAAAAATATGTATTTGGTTTTATTTGTATGTCTATTATACTATAGGGAAACGGGATAGAAAAGGGAGGCTTCAGGGTACCCATAAACCGGTTTAACCCATCCGCTAGCTATTGCTAGTGCCGGTTCGAAGTCCGGCTATCCTGAGTTCCTATCGTTGTCTTTTGTTATTTTATTGTTTTTCTTGTGCAGTTCCCTGGTGGATTGTGGCATTTGATTGTAATGTTCGGCCATTATAAGTGTTTTCTGTTTTCCTTTCTTCATTAATGCAAGTATGTACACAATAACAACAAATTCAGCATAACATAAAAATTAACACAGGTAATTATTTCATATAATTTTCATATTTAAAAAAACAACCAAACAAACAAAGGCAGTAGAAAACCGAATAATTAAATACCAAACTGACTCTAAATCTAGTTTCTACATATGGCCATTTCGCCATTTCGCCAACCTATGACTCTTCAGTGCGGATAAAACATTGGGAAGACCTTTAACTCTAAGATGTTTGAAATCTGATAGAGGACAAATAACCAGTGCGATCTAAATGGAGAGCCCAAAATCAGCTAAGGATAGAGCTTTGCGTCAGGGAGATGCTTCCAACATGAAATCTACAACAATTTAGACATTTGGCCCTAACAAGTTAATTTGTAGATTCTCATCCACCTGTAAAAAAATTTGGGGTTGGTGGAAAGGTTTTATTTTATTTGTTTTTACTGATTTTTACGAAAATTAAAAGGAATTTAAAGAAAATTTCTGAATAATTGAAAATATAAAAAAAATGAGCTTAAAAATGGGACAGGTGCGGATGAGAATATATTTTTGATTTGGCCTTTCAAGTTTCCAAATAAAATAGGCCTTCGGGTCAGCACTGAAGTAATGACTACTGGACATGTGAATACCAGGAATACCAGTGTGGACAAAGGTTTGGTAATGACAAAAATCGATGTCCAAAGACATGGCCAAAGCGAGAACACAGAAAACAATGACATTAGACAAATACATAAAGCAGAAATAAAAATACAACATTCAAAACCAAGACACTGACAGATTAATTTGCCAAGAACTGAGAGTAACATCAGGAAGGGTAAGCATATCCTGCTCTATCAGTATAGGTTTTGAGATTCTATGTGGTAGTTGATTGAGTAATTTCTTTGTCTAACACGTACAAAAAAAATCTAGGTACAAGTTACTTCTCTAACCATCAAAAGGTACCAAGTTCAAATTTTGAGAAGCCTTTGTAATCACTTTAGTATCCAAGCAATAACAAGGGCATATCAGGTTCCACGAGCATCACTAACGAAGACAAAACTAAAATTTAAATTATGATAGACAAGACAACACAAAACACTAAAGCACTTAAAAAAAACTCTAATAAAACCGAGAATGACATCAAGTAGTCTGGAAGGGTAAGCATATCCCGCTCTGCTACCAGGATCCGTCACATTCTATAAGTCTTTAGGAGAAAGTCAAAATAGGTATTGTCAAATTCGGGAAGACGTTAGTCTCGCTAAAATGTCCGCTTTCATTTCGGACACCACACTTCATATCTTAAATAATGATGTCATGGTGACGGCCATAGAATTTCTTGAGGGATGAAAGTAACAAAGGCTGAACAAATCCCTGACTTAGGAGCCTTTGAGACAGTGGTTTTGCTCTATTCAAAACATTACTGTTCAAACTAAATGCTCTACACTTACGAATCAACTGTGAAATGTACGCTCAACGGGCTGGAGAGGTATGTGTATTGCCGCTAAGAAAGTGAAAGTTCATGATTGGGAAGCTTGTTGTATAAGCTGAGATTTCAAACGTCCATCTTCGTCAATATACAACAAAAGATCCAGGAACGAAGATGATTTAAATTTAAGACAATCTATAAATTTGTCTTTATTTATCCTGAAAATTCTGTTACAAAAATATCACAAATTTTGATTTGTAATAATCTAAAATGAACAGTGTAAAAGTATGAATCATTTAAAATGTTTTACAAAAAAACATGCTAACAATAGTTAAAGGACCTGCACAGAATTCCGAGGATGACAAAATACCAGTCACCATTTCCCGCCATTTTAAGAACATGCAGTAACCATATAATTTTTATAGAATGTTAAAAAAATCAGGCACATTCTCAATTGACCATGCATTTTTTACATGTGCACTTTAAAATACAAACAAAATCTATAAAATATAGCGAATTTCACGTATTGAATACAATCCCCTGGTATTCTACTACAACACCATCCAGAACTGTGTTTGAACAGAGAACGCAGTGTGAAGCAAATTGTGTGAATATTATACAGTGTAATCTACTTGTGTAAAACCAAGAATTTTTTGCAGCAAAAAAGTAAGATTTATTTTCACTTGTTGGATATGTTTGACCAGACAAAAAAGGATAAACTTTAGTGGATCTGCAATTGTAAAAAAATAAATAAATACAGGTAAATATGTCCGCAGAAAATAATTTTTCTTTAGAAGTCTATTAAGTGTAAAAACAGAAAATAACTTATTAAATCATGACATGCTTATAAAAAAAAGTCAAAATTTGAAGTTTACCGCGAAAGATGATATATTTTATATTATTTTTACTGTCATAACTATACCTTGCAAATTTTATGTATAATCATATTGATATATTAGCCATATTAATTAGAAATAACATTTATAAAAGCAGATTTATTTTGCAATAATATTGAAAAATATACATCCATTGCCTTCCTTTGTATTTTTTCGTTGAAATTAAAAAAAATGAAAATATGAAAAAAAAGTTTACAAACATAATGTATGAATTATACATTTAAAAAGACTGATTAAATCGACGTGATACAGAAATATGGAATAAAAATATCCTCCAGAACACAACCATGCTGTATTGCTATTTGACGTTTATATAAAGCTAAGGCATGCTGGGTAAGACAGACAGACAGATCTGTTGGCTAGGTGGAAGGTTGTGGTATGTCTCCTCGGAGCTCTTGGTCGCCGGTCCCGTCAATATCAAAATCTAATAAAATAAAAAAGGTAATACCCAATAAGTATTTTTTAAGTATTATAAAAGTCTGCATTGACATGTGTTAGAGTCTATATCGTATGAGATTTTTTCTCATCATTGAAAACTTGAGAATTTAACTTCTAACCATTTAACAGTTAATATAAAACTGGAAATTTTTTTTTAACTTTTAAATGTAATATATGGACAAACTATAATGCAATTTATCAAAAACTATAGCATTGGGTTTACTATATCTAAAGTAGATACGTACCACATTCCTCTAACATTTCATCACTTTCATCGCCACAGTCATCTACACCGTTACATTTTAATGCTTGTCTGATACAGTTTCTGTTGTTACATGTAAATAAGCCTTCGGGACAACTCACTTCTGAGGGACCTGTAAAATACGTTCTTATTTTAAAACATTACAGTTGTTACATGTAAACAAGCTTTCGGGACAACTCACTTCTGTGGGACCTGTAAAACACGTTCTTATTTTAAAATATTACAATTGTTACATGTAAACAATCCTTCTGGACAACTCACTTCTGAGGGACCTGTAAAACACGTTCTAAGTAAAACATTACAGTTGTAACATGTAAACAAGCCTTCGGGAAAAATCACGTCTGAGGGACCTGTAAAACACGTTCTTATTTTAAAACGTTACAGTTGTTACATGTAAACAAGCCTTCGGGACAACTCACTTCTGAGGGACCTGTAAACACGTTCTTATTTTAAAGCATTACAGTTGTTACATGTAAACAAGCCTTCTGGACAACTTACTTCAGAGGGACCTGTTAAACACGTTCTTATGTTAAACATTACAGTTGTTACATGTAAACAAGCCTTCTGGACAACTCACTTCTGAGGGAGCTGTTAAACACGTTCTTATGTTAAACATTACAGTTTTACATGTAAACAATCCTTCGGGACAACTCACTTCAGAGGGACCTCTAAAACACGTTCTAATGTAAAACATTACAGTTACATGTAAACAAGCCTTCTGGACAACTCACTTCTGAGGGAGCTGTGAAACACGTTCTTATTTTAAAACATTACAGTTGTTACATGTAAACAATCCTTCTGGACAACTTACTTTTGAGGGACCTGTAAAACACGTTCTTATTTTAAAACATTACAGTTGTTATATGTAAACAAGCCTTCTGGACAACCCACTTCTGAGGGACCTGTAAACACGTTCTTATTTTAAAACATAACAGTTGTTACATGCAAATAAGCTTCCAGGTCAACTCACTTCTGAGGGACCTGTAAACACGTTCTTATTTTAAATCATTACAGTTGTTAGATGTTAACAAGTCTTCTGGACAACTCACCTCTGAGGGACCTGTAAAATACGTTCTAATATAAAACATTACAGTTGTTACATGTAAACAAGCCTTCGGGACAACTCACTTCTGATGGACCTGTAAAACACTTTCTTATTTTAAAGCATTTCAGCTGTTACTTGTGAACAAACCATACAGAGAACTGACTTTTTGACCTAAAACATGTTCTGATTGCAAACATAACTACACTTGTTAAATTGTCATCGGTAGAACCTGATTTTTGTATTTGTTGTTTTGTAACACGAGAACAATATCTAGCAAACTTACTGCTGATGGACCTTTGATTACAATAAAACTTTAATATTTATATGTTTACAAGCCTTTGACATCTCTTACGTTTGACCTGTTATACATGTTCTTAATCTAAAGCATAATTATGGTTCTTCTATGTTAACAAGCCTTTGGGACAGCTTGCTGCAGAAGGACCTGCAAACATGTTCTGTTTTTAAAACATTTCTGTAGTTACTACATGTTAACGCGTCATTTGGACAATAGACTCCTGGTAACTCTACAAAATATAATCATAAAATATGAATACATTTGTTTCATTTGAATAGGCTATTGGGACAATTCACTTCTGATCGACCTCCAATTACTTTACTTGTTACAATGAAATTCACCTTTGTACTTTTCCCGGCTGGTGTCGCTGCTGCACTATCAGGTAGTCCGTGGGAAAACTGGTATTCCATGCACGTTCAGAAGTTGTTCCTTGTGCATGAATTTTCCCGGAATTACGACGTCGTAGAACAAAACCTGATAGTGCAGTGGTGACACCAGACGGGACAAAATATGGAAGGTACATTCCATTATAAAACGTTACTTAATCTGTTACATGTGAACAAGCCCTCACGACACATTAATTAATTCAGATGGACACCCAAATTAAATAAGCTAACAAAAAGAGCAGACAACATCAAATACCCGCGATAGCTGTAAATTTTGATAACAGATTATATTTGACAAAAGAACCCCATTTACAGATGCACAAATGTAATGACAGAAGATAACTCACTTCTGGTGGACATGTAGAACATTTTCTGATTACAAAAGTATTCGTACAGTTTTTAAATGTGATTCAACCCTCGGGACAAATCACTGCTGACGGCCCTACAAGACATAGTCTCATACAATCGACAGATGTAAATAAACACTGGGGACACCTTACTACTGACGGCCCTTCAAAACATGTTTTAATACACCTCTTACATGTTAACAAGACCTCGGAACAACTAACTACTGACGGCCCTATAAGACATGGTCTTATACCATCGACACATGTGAATAAACCCTCGGTACAACTCACTACTGACGGCCCTTCAAAACATGTTTTAATACACTTGTTACTTGTGAACAAAACCTCGGAACAACTTACTACTGACGGTCCTACAAAACATGGTCTTATACCATCGACACATGTGAATAAACCTCGGGACAACTCACTACTGACGACTCTACAAAATATGTTCTCACAGTTGTTACATGTGAAGAAGACCTCGGAACAATTAACTACTGACGGCCCCTATACAATTTTTACATGTGAACAAGACCTCGGAACAACTTACTTCTGACGGCCCTACGAAACATATTCTTATACCATCGACACATGTGAACAAGACCTCTGGACATCTAACTACTGTCGGCTCTACAAAATATGTTCTTATACAGTTGTTACATGTGAACAAGACCTCGGAACAACTAACTACTGACGGCCCTATACAGTTGTTACAAGTGAACAAGACCTCGGAACAACTTACTAATGACGGACCTACAAAACATGGTCTTATACCATCGACACATGTGAACAAGACCTCGGGACAACTAACTACTGTCGGCTCTACAAAACAGGTCCTAATAAAGTTATTACATGTGAACGAGACCTAAAGTCTGTTTCACTTCCCTTAGATAATGGAAATTCTCTTCTGCTGACTTTAATATTGC
Source organism: Modiolus philippinarum (assembly GCA_002080025.1). Lineage (NCBI taxonomy): Eukaryota > Metazoa > Mollusca > Bivalvia > Mytilida > Modiolidae > Modiolus > Modiolus philippinarum. The sequence goes on along the minus strand of MJUU01069487.1, from coordinate 124,279 downwards.
ACATTTTGGCACTGGATTTTGCATGGTTGTGTAAAAATATTGTACACTTCTGAAACCACTTTTAATTTGATGATTTCCATTACATATGAAAAGAAAAAATACTTTTTAAAATTGCTCCATGCTTTTAAAGGGATAATATTTTCGGCGCACTATTATCGAGAAGACTGGACAATTCTGAAATAGGTATTGGCAGGTTTTACCCGAAGTCAGATGATAAACAAGTCTCACTTTGGCTTTACCCATGTGCTTGGACCCCCCCCCCCCTTTTAATTAAAGAAAAAGCATACACGTAAATGAAATAATTCATCAAAATATCCAAACATGTAATTAAAATATGCATGCATTAATTGCAAAAGAAATATTTGTGAGAAATCGTTAATGTACTGCTAATTTCTATTTGGTGTTTACAAACAAAGTGTCCATGGATTACAAATGTTAACCCCGAACGAGTACACCTTGCTATTAATAGGTAGGTCAACTCGGGTCATCTATTTATCAAGTTACTTGGTCACCCTTAAAATAGAACAATCCATCACTTAGAAATTTTCACCTGTTTGAAAAAAATTGTGAAAATGCACATGACTGCAGACTATTGTGCATGTAGTAAACGGCGAATTCAAAAATTTTCAGTTATGTATGGTCATTCTTGATTTACATACCAAATATGATAAAGATTGGTGTTATAATAAAGCTAAAATCGTAAGATTTCCATTATCTAAAGGAAGTGGGACAGACTTTAGGGACAACTAACTACTGTCCGCTCTACAAAACATGTTCTAATACAGTTATTACATGTGAAGGAGATCTCGGGACAACTAACTACTGTCGGCTCTACAAAACAGGTCCTAATACAGTTATTACATGTGAACAAGACGTCGGGACAACTAACTACTGTCGGCTCTACAAAACATGTTCTAATACAGTTATTACATGTGAACAAGACGTCGGGCCAACTAACTACTGTCCGCTCTACAAAACATGTTCTAATACAGTTATTACATGTGAAGGAGATCTCGGGACAACTAAGTACTGTCGGCTCTACAAAACATGTTCTAATACAGTTATTACATGTGAACAAGACGTCGGGACAACT
>MJUU01069487.1:92894-119747 GCA_002080025.1 Modiolus philippinarum | reverse complement strand
TCATTTAAATTACACGTGTTCAAATTGCAGTGGTCGACATGCTGCTTTCGTTTCATGCTGCGCTCGGCGTAGCATAGCCCTTTATTTCGTACTAAAATTACTAATTTTGCTTTGATACTGATTAAGTTACATATTTAGATAAGATTGCTGAAACATTCTATTAAAATGTCATCTAATTATCCATCACCTATGATAACATTTCACAAAGTATATAATTAAAGGTATTTTCCAAGGTGGATACCTTTCTTGTTTTTGTAAAATCAGATAGTTTTCTTCTTTTTAAAGCGGTGGCTTAATGGAAGAGGTACAGCGATGAAATTTGACAGAGTTGTTGATCGTTGTTGATAGATGTGATTTGAACCGTCTTGGATCACCACGTTATGTTGGGAGGGAGATATTTGTGGAAACACCCCTATATATATATATATAATTTGTTTTTGTAAAATAATTCGTAAAGCGTAAGAGATAAGTAATGAAGTACAAAAAAATCTTCGGGTGTTGATGGATATTTAGGACATAAAGTGTTAATCCTCAAATGAACCATTTTTTAAGTTTTCTTAAATTTAATGTTAGCTTTTGATATGTGAATAGAATTAGAAATGTCTGATTCATAAGTTATTTTTATCAATTCTGTAATTCTGTAACAGTAGCAGTATCATATTTGTCATGGTGACACTACTTGATAATTTCGTTACTACTAAGTATATGTACATGTGTTTTAAATGGCTGTCAATCCTAATTATTAACAAATTTATATTTATATTATATACTTTGTGAAATGTTTATCATAGGTGATAGATAATAGATGACATTTTAATAAAATGTTTCAGCAATCTTATCTAAATATGTAACATAATCAGTATCAAAGCAAAATGAGTAATTTTAGTACGAAATAAAGGGCTATGCTACGCCGAGCGCAGCATGAAACGAAAGCAGCATGTCGACCACTGCAATTTGAACACGTGTAATTTTAATGAGTGTGGACATACTAAACAGCTTGACACAATAATTAGATGGACATAATAAAGGCCTTGACCAAGTAATTTGCTGGACACAAACTATGGAAAATAAAAATTAAATGGACCAAAAATTCATGTTTACACTACATTTTGTAATTAAGTCCACATTTCGTCAAACAAGAAGTACACATCTGACAGGACTCAAAATAGGATGTTCCATACAACTAACCATATAGAGGCTGGATACCAATTTTGAAATCAATCCCTCTTGTAGAAGCTGAGAACAATGTGACGAAAAATTCATTTTTTCACTACATGTCGTAATAAAGTTCACATTTCGTCAAACAGGAAGTACACATCCAACAGGATTCAAAATAGGACGTTCCTTACAACTAACCATATAGAGGCTGCGTACTAATTTTGAAATTAATCCCTCTTGTAGAAGCTGAGAAAAATGCGACGAAAAATTCATGTTTTTACTACATTTCGCAAAAATGTCCACATTTCGTCAAACAGGAAGTACACATCCGACAGGACTCAAAATAGGAAGTTCCTTACAACTAACCATGTAGAGGCTCCATACCAATTTTGAAATCAATCCCTCTTGTAGCAGCTGAGAAAATGCGATGAAAAATTCATGTTTTCACTACATTTTGTAACTAAGTCCACATTTCGTCAAACAGGAAGTACACATCCGACAGGACTCAAAATAGGACGTTCCTTACAACTAACCATATAGAGGCTGCATACCAATTTTGAAATTAATCCCTCTTGTAGAAGCTGAGAAAAATGCGACGAAATTTTTTTCGGATCAACGGACGGACGGACGGACGGACGAACGGACGGACAAGGTGAATCCAGTATACCCCCCTCTCTAGCGAGTGGGGGTATAATTAGCCCTTTTGATGCCTTATATGGATCAGAAATTATAAGAGGTTTGTCGAAGTAGGCATCTTAAACCTTACTATAAGAGGAATCCGGAGATACCAATCCCATTATAGTCCAATAATTTTTTTTTTTTTACATATTTTCAAAAACTATTTTGAACCCTTTGCCCCTTTACAGTGCGGAAAGGGTAAGAGTTATGGTAAATCTTTTGTCATACAACCAAAAGCTTACAACAAGAGGAATCCAAAGAAAAAAACTCATTGAAATGTGATCAAAATAAAAATTTCTAGAAAAATTACGATTTTTGACCACTTTGACCCCTTATAAGAGCTACAACAAATCCATTGTTTAACTACTAAAAGCTTATATCAAGAGGAATCCAAAGAAAAAAATCCAAACGAAATCTGATCAAAAATGAAATTTCACATTATTTAAAAAATGCAATCATGGCCCCTTTGACCCCCTACACCAAATACGTTGAATATTGCCGTGAGCATATATCAAGAGATTAAAAAAACCCAAAATACTCCCATCAAAATCCGGTGAAAAATGAAAATTTTAGGTATCTGCAAATTTTCAATTTGGCCCCATTCGGCCCTCATATTTGGGTAAAGAAACAAGTTACCAAAAACCTAGAATAGTTGAGCGCTGTCTTAATTATTCATAAGGAGTCCAATGAAAACCACATCAGAATAGGACAAAAAATACAAACATTTTTTTTTAGATTTGCCCAAATTTATCTCGAGAACTGTACATACTACGTTGAAGATTCTAGGGTCGATTATGTAAAAAAAAACAATTTTTCTCTTTTTTTGGCCCTTTATTGTAAAACGGGCAGGGCCAAAAATTTATAATCGAAATCTTAGTTTACGCATGAAAAAAAGAGAATTTAAATATTACTTTCTTTTGATACTTGGTACCATTTATCAGCCTTGTCAGGTTTTGATCAGACTGAGCCTGTGAATCCGATCTGTTTTCAGAAACAGAATTGTCTTAGAAATTGTAAGCAGCTCTACAGCTATTACAGATAGCTAATTAAATGTGACAAAGAAAACGTGTATCTCTTTTCATTTCTTACTTTGGGTCCAAAATAATAAGATCAACTGTTATGGGTTGATAGACCAAAAACACATTTTTTGTGAATGATGTAGGTGTTATATTAATAGCTTTTTTGCAGATAAAGAGGACTTTCCATTCAAAAAAGTATTAAGTAGGACTTGACCTTTGAATGAGGTTAATGTCAAAGTCAAAGAAAACGACTGTACTTGACGTTTAAATTATCAAAAATATATACATATGAAGCTTAGAATGTTTGTTTAATGATTAAAATGATAGTTTTATTTAAAAAAAAAGAATAAGCCAGTTTGTTAGGACAATCAATAATGAGAACATATGACGCAACTTTGGAAAATACCTATCAATTGTTCTTGGAACAATTGACATTCTAGTATTAATATAAATTTGTTAATAATTAGAATTGACAGCCATTTAAAACACATGAACATATACTTAGTAGTAACGAAAATATCAAGTAGTGTCATCATGACAAATATGATACTGCTACTGTTACAGAATTACAGAATTGATAAAAATAACTTATGAATCAGACATTTCTAATTCTATTTACATATCAAAAGCTAACATTAAATTTAAGAAAACTTAAAAAATGGTTCATTTGAGGATTAACACTTTATGTCCTAAATATCCATCAACACCCAAAGAATTTTTTGTCCATTACAACAACAACAACAACAACAACGATCTTTATTGTACAACCACATCATACAAAGGGTTTGACAAAATATATATGTAATACAGAATTAGAATAATACATTAAACAGTACATGCTTACCCTTCCGGAGCACCTGATGTCACTCCCGGTTTTCATGGGAGTTCACACTATGAGTGCCTTAGTTCTTAATGTTATCTTTTTATTTCCGTGCATTGTAGCTGTCTCACGTCCTTGTTTTGTCTTTGTTTTTATCTGTTACCGTTTTTGCCATGTCTTTGGACTTCGATTTTTGTAGTCATCGCTTCCCTTGTTCCTTCGGTATTCTACTGCCGTTGTTACATGTCTCATTACCTATCTCTTACGCTTTACGAATTATTTTACAAAAACAAATTATATATATATATATAGGGGTGTTTCCACAAATAACTCCCTCCCAACATAACGTGGTGATCCAAGACGGTTAAAACACATCTATCAACAACGATCAACAACTCTGTCAAATTTCATCGTTGTACCTCTTTCCATTAAGCCACCGCTTTAAAAAGAAGAAAACTAACTGATTTTACAAAAACAAGAAAGGTATTTCCCCTTGGAAAATACCTTTAATAAATGGAAACAAACCACATTTAATAACACGAATATCAACACTAAAATTTTTATAAGACAAGGACAAGGCAATGACCAACACATTCCTGTCTCAGTACAGGCGCAAAGATTGAGGTGGGTTTAAACTCGTTTTCTTTGGATATAAACCCTCCTTATTTGTGTGGTCAATGGCTAAAAAATAAATACACAAAAAAGATTAATAGTAAAAATCAAACTAGAAAACAATCAAATTTATCAATACGAATACCATTACAATAAAGTACATAAAACATGAAGACAATTCACACGGGTACTGTCCTGACAAATGCTTGCAGTTACTGATAGCTAGCGAAGGACATAATTTCCGACTACTATGGTATCAAGCCTACTAACATATGAAACTTACAGTCAAGTTCATCAGATCTGTCTTTGCAGTCAAATTCATTGTTACATCTTTTATCCTTTGGAATGCATCGTAAATCATAAGTACACTTGAACTGGTACTGGTTACATTCTGTTGGACAAAACAATGAGAGGATATGGAGTAAATGTACATGTGTGGAAATTTTTGCGTATATATAACGAACGAAAAAGTTCTTTCAAGTATGCTTCTTTTATTATAGGTGAAAATCAATGAAAAAGAAAGACTTGATTTGAAAAAAACAAAATACCGAAGTTTCTCTGAATTTTGATTATGCACATGCGCATTTCGACAACTTATGTCTCATCAGTGCAGATAAAATCGAAACATTTGGAGGAGCATCAACTCATAGATGTTTAAAACTGATATAGAACAAACAACCAATACGACCTCAATGGAAAGCCAAAATAAGCTTAGGACAGAGTTTTGCATGAGGGAGATACTCCAACAAATTATACAAAAATTTAGATATTGCAAGGTTCCAAATAGAATCGGCTTTCGGGTCAGGACCGAAGTACTGACTACTGGTTGATACTCTCGGGGACTAACACTCTACCAGCAGGGCCATCGACCCAGTGGTAACAAATAACAAAATACCGAAGTTACTGTGAATTTTGATTCTGCGTATGCGCATTTCGACAACTTATGTCTCTTCAGTGCAGATAAAATCGAAACATTTGGAACAACATCAACCGGAAGCAATTTGTCAAAGTGTTATCAAATTAAACGGATAAAAATGCATTGAGGACACAAGAGCAAGAACACAATACCAAGGCAACAACGTACTAGTAGACTAATGAAACAATGTCATACCGATATAAACAATATTATTCCGATATAAAACATAGTATACCGATATAAAACAATGTTATACCGATATAAAAATGTTATACCGATATAAAACATGGTATACCGAAAACATGCTATACCGATATAAAACATGGTATACCGATATTCGAGTCTTATAATCCAAGTGTGAGAAATTAGATGGACACGTTCACATGAACTGCTTTAGGAGTGAAACCGGGTATGTCGACAGGGTAACAGTCCTTTGTTATGCTTGCATCCCACGTCATGTGAGAAATAAAATGTCCATAGTTAAATCGGAGCCATGGACAGGTCTAGTCCGTTAGTTTAGATGAAAAGACTCAAAATGTCACATAGGTGTAAACAGAAATTTTACAAAAGTTTGAATATTATTTGTATACACCAGGCACGTATTTGACCAAAATGACTGCCCAGATATTTGAGGTACAACCGATATCATCACTTCGTCATCACAATCCGTGATTCCGTCACACCTGTTATCTAATGGTATACCAGGCATGTATTTGACAAAAACGACTAACCAGACTTACCACAACTTTCATCTTTCTCGTCATCACAATTCGTGATTTTGTCACACCTGAACTCGGATGGTACACTAGCCATGATTCCGTCACACCTAAACTCTGACGGTACACTATGCATGTTTTTCACAAAAATGACTGTTATTTGACTTACCACAGCCTATTTCATCACTTTCATCATCACAGTCCGTGATTCCGTCGCACCTGAACTCTGATGGTACACATCTTGTTGAACTTACACATTTAAACTCGCTAGGTACACACCCTAATTATACATAAAGAATATGGATTAAATATTCATAAGGCAAAAATATAATTTGAAGTTGTAATTATAACAAAAACTGAACATTTCGACCTTCACATCTTATAAGCATCCATAAAATATGGATAAAGGTAATAACAAAAATACCCAACAGAATTGTATCTAGATTTGCAATTACAAGCAATATTCAATGATTCCATCTTATTTGCACCACCAACATCAATGTACAACTCAATTTCTATCGAAATCAAAGTTGAAATTTGACGTATTTTGGCAACCATCTTGGAAATTGAAGCCATTTTGATTTGTTATTTCTTTTTTTTTTCTTTGGCATGAATGTCTTCCTCTCATTTTACTGAACATTAACATAAAATACGAACATATTCTGTAGTAGTTCCCGAGGTGTTGAATCCTCAATTTTTGAACGTAAAATGGCGGCCATTTTGAAAATTATAAACACACCACATACAACTTCAAATAGTGGTGCAACTTTGTGCAAAGTTTCAAACAACGGCAGTAGAATACCGAAGGAACAAAGGGGTGAAATTCACAAAAATCGANGTCCAAAGACAGGGCAAAAACGAGAACACAGAAAACAATGACGCCAGACAGACACAAAGCACAGAACCAGAAACAACAACATCATTTTATCATTTTATCTAGCCATTTCAAGATAATTATTGGAAGAAACTATATTTGCAACTGAAAGCAATAGCCGATGTCAACCCAGACAACTAATTCCATGAATCCATCTCATTCGCGGTCTCAACATCCACCTAGAAATCGAATTTCGTTGAAATCGGACAACATTGAATTTTTATACCCCCACGCGATAAAGAGGGGGTATACTGGATTCACATTGTCCGTCCGTTCGTACGTCCATCCGTCCGTCCGTCCGTTCGTCCGGAAAAGTTTTCGTCGCATTTTTCTCAGCTTCTACAAGAGCGATTGATTTCAAGATTGGTATGCAGCCTCTATATGGTTAGTTATAAGGAACGTCCTATTTTGAGTCCTGTCGGATGTGTACTTCCTGTTTGACGAAATGTGGACTTTTTTACGAAATGTAGTGATAAACATAAATTTTTTGTCGCATTTTTCTCAGCTTCTACAAAAGGGATTGATTTCAAAATTGGTATGCAGTATCTATATGGTTAGTTATAAGGAACATCCTAATTTGAATCCTGTCGGATGTGTACTTCCTGTTTGACGAAATGTGGACTTTGTTACAAAATGTAGTGAAAAAATGAATTTTTCATTGCATTTTCTCAGCTTCTGTAAGAGGGATTCATTTCTAAATTGGTATGCAGCCTCTATATCGTTAGTTATAAGGAACNTTCATTTTGAGTCCTGTCGGATGTGTACTTCCTCTTTGACAAAATGTAGGTTTTGTTACAAAATGTAGTAAAAACATGAATTTTTCGTCACATTTTTCTCAGATTCTACAAAAGGGATCGATTTCAAAATTGGTATGCAGCCTCTGTATGGTTTGTTATAAGGAATGACCTATTTTGAGTCCTTATGGATATGTACTTCCTGTTTGAAGAAATGTGGACTTTGTTACAAAATGTAGTGAAAACATTAATTTTTCGTCGCATTTTTCTCAGCTTCTACAAAAGGGATTGATTTCAAAATTGGTGTGCAGCCTCTGTATGGTTAGTTGTAATTAACATCATATTTTGAGTCCTGCCGGATGTGTACTTCCTATTTGACGAAATGTGGACTTTGTTACAAAATTAGTGAAAACATGAATTTTTCGTCACATTTTTCTCAGCTTCTACAAGACGGATTCATTTTTAAATTGGTATGCAGCCTCTATATGATTAGTTATAAGGAACATTCATTTTGAGTCCTGTCGGATGTGTACTTCCTCTTTGACAAAATGTAGGTTTTGTTACAAAATGTAGTAAAAACATGAATTTTTCGTCACATTTTTCTCAGATTCTACAAAAGGGATCGATTTCAAAATTGGTATGCAGCCTCTGTATGGTTAGTTGTAAGGAACATCATATTTTGAGTCCTGCCGGATGTGTACTTCCTGTTTGACGAAATGTGGACTTTGTTACAAAATGTAGTGAAAAAATGAAATTTTCGTCGCATTTTCTCAGCTTCTGCAAGAGGCATTCATTTCTAAATTGGTATGCAGCCTCTATATCGTTAGTTTTAAGGAACATTCATTTTGAGTCCTGTCGGATGTGTACTTCCTCTGTGTACGTATTTCGGCGGTCATCTTAGAAATGGCAGTTATTTTTAGAAAAAATATCCGCATAAATTCCTCCTTATCATCTTACTGAAAATGAACAAATTGTACAAAGCAGTTCCGAGATATTGAATCCCTATTTTTTTAACGTAAATTGGCGACCATCTTGGAAACATATAGCTTACAACTTCAGATGGTGGCCTAACTTTGTGGAAAGATTTGAATCGTTTCATTCAGTTATTTCAAAATAATCGATCGGACAAGAATTATTGGAAGCGGAATAATAATAATAATAATAATAATAATCAGAAGAAGAAGCGTAGAATAACAACATGTCGCTCCAACGTTGTCTGGGGTGGCATAATAATCAGAAGAAACGTAGAATAAAAATATGTCACCCCGACTTTGTCTGGGGTGACATAATAATCAAAAGAAACGTAGGTTAAAATTATGTCACCCCGACATTGTCTGGGGTGACATAATGTAGAATAACAAAGTCCCCCGACATAGTACATCTGGCGTGACATAATAATAATAATAATAATAATAATCATCATCATCATCATCATAAGTAGCGTAGAATAACATCTCAACCCGAATACGTCGGGGTGACATAATAAACCAAAAACCACAAGGTTTTCATAAAAAATTATCCGAGAATACACGGTAACAGGCGCAGAAGTGGTTGAAATCGACCATTCGATTAAGTGAGGTATAAATGTTACTTTTGGATTGTTTACCATAGTTGTATAGTTAATAAAGTTATTTCCATTTAAAAGAAATAAATATCTTTTATATTTATATGAGAAAAACGTAGATTGTCGCTGGCACATTATGATGCATTAATTGGGTTAAAAGCTCAATATAGTATATTTCTTTCAAAGTGGATCTCCAAAAAGACCATCTTTTCATTTCGATCAAAATTCGTATTCAAATCGCGAATAACTCTTGTAATACATATGTAAATTTTCATGTCTGCACTTTGCAGCGTTTCTGCAGAATGAAATTTCAAACGCGATCGAATTCGTATTTCCAATGCATTCTTTTTGAGGTTCCTTCAAGGAACTACTTTCATTAAAAGTAGACGAAAAGGTCAACATATCACCCCAACGAAAACCAAATTGTTACCATCTTAAAATTATGATTCAAAACATTATGAACAATAGAACGAAAATCTTGAAACCATATAAGTAAAAACAATAACAGATAAAACCGTCGCATTTCAACTGCGCGAATTTGGGGATTAGAATACCTTTCACTGCGCGAGCAAAGTAGCATACAACTGCGCGAGTTTTTTTTACCTGTAATCTCCAAGGGAAAATAAGTTTAATAAATAGCCAAATAAATTTATTCTATTTTGTATGAGGTAAATGAAAAAAAAATATTCTTAATAATTTTATAAACACTAAGTGTGCATTTACTCCATATCCTTTTATTCACCATTTACAATGAGACATAATATAAGTTCCACTATAAGTTAACAAACGGGATAACAGAAAACATTTACAATGACTGAAAATTATAGTCATATGCCGCAATCTACCAAGGAACTACACTGGAAAAACACAAACAAGCCAAAGGACAAACGTAAACAACGATAGGAACTCGGGACATCCGGACTAGGTACCGGCGCTAGGAAAAGCCAGCGGTAGGATTAAACATGTTTAGGGGTACCAAAACCTCCCCTTTATCTGCTCCGTTTCCCTATAGTATAATAAACATACGAATAAAATGATGTTTGTTCAAAAAGAAAATATATTACACAATTTTTTTTTCACTGGAACAAATATAATATTCGTTCCTGACGGAATAAATTGCATATAATATTTGTTCCTAAAGGAAGTAATTTTATGAAAATGTTTATAATATTTGTTCCAACGAATCTTTTGTCAGATCACAGGTAGGAACGTTGTCCTGCGAAGATTTGTTTTATGGTGGTGAGTCCTGTTGTGTAGTGGTGTGTTTTGTTTACATAGTGCTCAAATATTTACTTGCAAGCAATTAATTGTGATTAATTTGTATAAGATATAATGATCTTCATACTTTAAATATTTCTAGATGTTTAAATGTATCAAATATACTGTAAATAACGTTTTTGATTTTGTCCTGATGTTGTGGTGTTTATAGTGAAATATGTCCTGATTTTGTGCACCAATAAAAGTATTTATAATTATCATATAAATAACCGACTTAAAATTGTGACAGGCATCCTAAAAGAACAAAATATGATAGTTGTCACCAGTTTTGAAGCAATCAATGCAATTTTGCAAAGAAATTTTATACTTCTATATGAAAAGAAACTTGCGTAGAAATTTTCAAAAAAACTGGCAACATATCCAACAAAAAATATATGTCATTGGTAGTAGTCAATGTTTGGTAAACGCAATATCTTTGTAAAATAAATAGACAAGATTAAAATAAGATAAGATAAGAGATAAGATAAGATACATTTATTCCAATCAAGGTCCTTCAAGGGGCAATTACAAATATAACATTCATAATTCAGACACAACAATACAACAAAATTAATGTAACAACAAGTTAATATATATATTTATATATATGTATGCCTGTAATCCAGACGAGGGAGGTGGCATAAACACATTATCAGATTTAAAAAAAATAAAATTATTCTTTGTAATATTTGTTAGTACATATGCACTCTAAAATATAGAGTTGTATAATAAATATAAAAATTAAAATAATGTAAATGTATGGTACTGGCTTGGTTAACTTCGCTATCTGAAGACTTTCATTATGAATTGGTATGAATTTTTACGACAATGTTTATTACCTCGGCACAACCGAATTGGTTTTAGATATTGTTCTGTAGCAAAAATGAAGTAGGAGGATGAAATGTGATTTTATTGCAAAATATTTAATAAAGGTTTCAAACCCACATGTTAGAGGTAACAAGATTGGCATAGGTAAGTTATGTTGACCCTTTCTGTAAAATATTTTGCAAATTTCTAGCAATTCACTACGCGATGGTCTGAAGTAAGACCAAACATTTGGTTTGATCGTCCTTGAGTACAGTAGCTGGACATACATAAATCAATTAAGAAAATCGCAGAGACTTTATGTATAAGACGACGCGTTGTTATATTTTGGTGTAAATAATTATTTACACCAAAATATAATAACGCGTCGTCTTATAACAAAATACCGAAGTTACTGTTAATTCAGATTCTGAATATTTTAATATTTCTCATAAAATACAATGAATTTTACATTGAAAGGATATGGAGTAGGTGAGACAAGGTCTTTGCAAATACATGGTAAAGCCAATTAATGGAACAAGTTCCTTAAACTGTTCCATTAGTTTAAAAACTACAAGTTCATCTTCCCCTACCTAGAAACTTGAGAAAAGTCGATCCTGAAAGAGGCGATATTGAGAAATCAATTTTATTTGTCTATATGATTCATAGTTGCATATTAAATGATACTTCCAGATTTTGTTTCTGCCAATACCCTATTTCCGTTTTTATGTCGTCGCACATCTTGATTAGTTGAAGAGAATTAGCTACATACATTTACAAGGGAGACAATTTATGCAAAGTACTTCCCCGCCAGGTATGGTAAAATGAAAATTCTTTCCCTTTGAAGATCGAATAGAAATTCTATAATGTCCTATCTTGATAGAATTATAATAATCTTTTCAAATCGAAAGGAAAATTTGTTTTGGTACCACCGGGGTACGCTCTCATATATCTCATATTAAACAAATGAAGGGATATAGAGTAAATGTACATGGGACAAAATCCCTATAAATACGTGGTAAGATTAAGCAAATGGAACAACGCTTTGATTGTTGTTCTTCATCTTGAAATCACTATGAGGCTTTCAACAAAGAGCAAACGCTCTTACCTCACAGTTAGTTCAAGACGGCCCCTAGCACCGGTTTGAGCGGAATTCACTTGCTGAATGTCGAACAACGCCACATCCATCCCCTTTATTTCATTATGATTGATGGATGCGGGGTTGTCAACAAGCATAACATATCGGGCGAAGTACTCTTACAAACACTGTCATCCATTGCCCGACAAAGGGACCAATGGATAGACAGTACAACATATAAACGATCACAGGGCACTCATCGAGTTGTTTGTAAGAAAACTTGGCAATCAAAATCGGGAGATGTGGGCAATATATATACAGACGGCCAGAAAAATAGTTTAATTTTTTACAAAGCAAGAAAGCCAAATGTTGAATTTTGATAGTTAATATGTTTTATAGTCGCTGACAACTGTAGATAACCATTGCACAAATGGTATATGCTGTACGTTGCCTATTAACAGACAACAGCTATATACAATTCGAAAAATAACAAACAGTAACCATGTCTTAAATTGACAACATGATTGCTATATTTTTAGCACCCCTGTTGTGTATGATCCTTCTTGTCTTGAAATAGAATATCGAACTACATGTCCCCGTTCTGGCCCAGGTAATTGCTCGAATATCAATATCGTTGTAAATGATAAAGTACGATAAGTATTTACTGAAGATCACATCCTGGAGTTTGGACCAGCAGCTACATACACAACGAAAAGATATGGAGTAAATACTACTGAGATAAAGTCTCTACAAATTGAAAGTAAAACCAAGCAAAAAAAAAACTGTCCATTATTACTCATGGAAGCGGGATGGTCAACAAACATGAAATTTACTGGTAAATTGTTCTTTCAACCGCTGTATCCGTTGGTCGACACAAAATCTAATAGAAGACAATCACAACAATTAACAACAACAGTGCAGTCATCGAGGCAATTGCAAGAAACCTTGGTATAATAAAATAGTGAGAAAGATGTGGGTATTTTAAACATGTCGAATAACGCTACCTTCATTAACAATGAAAGGATATGGAGTAAATGCACATATACAAAGTCTCCTCAAATACATGATTAAACCATGCATGCATGGGAAGAAAGCTTTTATTGTTGGTCACCATGAGGCTTTCAACAATGAGTTATGCTCATACCTCATAGTAAGTTCAAGACGCCCCTAGCATCATTCCAGATGTCGAATAACGCTGCCTCCTATCTGTTATTACTCATGGAAGTTGAATAGTCAACAAACATAAAATTTACTGGTAAAGTGTTCTTACAACCGCTTTACACAAAATCTAATAGAAGACAATCGCAACAACGCACTTATCGAGGCAATTGCAAGAAATGTTGGTATGATTAAATAGTGAGATATGGGTACTTTAAACAGCTGGACAGGTCAGAATAACAGGATTCATTCGCTGTATTGTACTCTGTTTATGGCTTTGGTTCTGAATATGTCCTCCTATTAAGAACCACGTGCACTTGAGACACGTGTACAGCATATTAAAAGTCACCGTTTATTATGTAACACGAGTATTTGTGTAATATCGTTAAGACCCAGACTTTGTGCTTCGGTATTCGTTTTCTGATGTGCCATAAATACGTAAAAATATCCATTCTTATTTTTGATACCGACAGATCATATCTTCATATGTCGCCGGGCTTTCGGCCATAGTATTTCTGAAGGAATGAAAGAAAGCAGTTTCTGAAAGATTGCTTTTATCCTCTAAAATAACATTGTATAAACAACATGCACTACAATTATGTCTATATGCTATAGGGGTAGGTACATTGCTACTAAATTCAGAATTGGAAATTTAAATATTATTTTTACCATAAAAAAAATCCATTTCAAATGCGCATTAGTGGATCACAAAAGGTCAAGGTATGAAACAAAAATATGTGTTTCAGTAGTCTGTAATTCTAAGCTCAAGTTGGAGGTGATGAAAGTCAACATTCGATTGTTCAAAGAAAGAACTAGGCATTGATAGTACCCAGGGGAATCCAACCTACACAGCTATTACTCTGTCTAAGGAAGAGATATTACAGAACCATAAATCTGTTTTGCTTTCCGATGGAATTTCAACCAAAGATGAAAACATTGATCTCCCCTCCTTGTTCTGGGTACCAAAATTTCAAAAATGCCCATACAAACAACGGCGTATCGCTGGATCTGAAAAATGTTTTACAAAACCTATTTCTAAGCTTTTAACTTCCATCTTGACAGCCGTAAAAGAGGGCCTCCAGGAATATTGTGATGCTGGCTTTTCAAGAGGTGGTGTAAATGAAATGTGGATATTAAAAAACTCTAAAGATATGCTTGACATCTTAAAATCGAGATCATTATCTCACTGTGGCAGATTTAGAGCTTTTGACTCCTCCACACTTTACACTACCATTCCTTACGGGTAACTGAAATCCCGACTGAGAGATTTAATTTATGGATGTTTCTCACGTAACAACGACGAACGAAGATATTAGTACATTGTTATAGGCAAAGAGCAAGCATTCTTTGTAAAATACGACACAGAATCTTCGAAAAAATATACAGAGGAAGAAGTGATTAAAAAGAGTTTCTGGTCGGCCAATATTTTTGTTCAGTTTGGAAGACTTTTTTCTTAACAGTTTATCGGAATTCCACGTACCCAAACTGTGTACTTCTTTTAGCCGATCTGTTTCTCCACTCATATGAGGCTGAATTCATAGAAGGGTTTTTTTAAAATAAAGATAAAAACTGGCCCTGTCCTTTAATTTCAGCTTCCGTTGTATAGATGATATTTTGTCACTAAACAAACCTATCTTTGCTGATTTTCTTCGTCTTATCTATCCAAAAGAGCTCGAAATGTTTTATTGGTCCGTGTTGTTCATTTTTGTACGTGTGTGAGTCTTTATTTTTCTTTTCTGTGCCGTGCTTTTGTCATGTCTTTGTTTTTTGTTGTTGTTTTTTGTTTTTCTGATGTTGCCATTGTCCTTGGATTGTTCGTTTTAGACTGACGGTTTGGTTCTCTCTTATTTTACCTTCTCTGTACTTGAAGCTGATATTAAAAAACTGGGCTTGTTGTGTTAATTTTTTTTTGTTTTTTTTTGTAAGAAGGTCAACTAAAAATAGGTAATTGGAATAGTAATTCTCCGTTGAAAAAAAAAAATCACAATAATGTTGTCTATAGAAAAAAATCAGTATCGTTATCAGGTTATTTCAGTTGATAATTAGTTGAATAAGTACGGATTAAAGGAAATGTTTTTTTTCTGATTCTAAAAAAAGAATGCCTGCGTTCTCCTCTCACTGTTGAAAGAGCTTTGTTTAATTTTATCGTTTGGAATTTGAAGAAATCGACATCTGGTCAGGCGCGTAGCTAGGGTCCTAATGACGTGGAAGCACAAAAAGGGCAAGAGATCTGGGGTTGCCTGAGACCTCATTAAGTCAGGGGCAAGTACAGTGAAAAGAAACCAGGGAGTATAGCCCTGTCTCCACGAAGGATCCAAACAAATAGGGGATATGAAAATTACAATGAATTAATCAGATATTTGTAACGAGTTCAATGAATTCACCAGATATTTGTAATGAGTTCTTTCTTCAATTTTTCTGATCTCGAAGTGGGCTCTGTTTCCATTGATTTATTCACTTTTTAGGGCTTGCTATATGGTGTGAGGTTCCTCACTGTGTTGAAGACCGTACGGTGACCCCTAGATGCTTTGTTTTGGGTAGTTTTAACCTGGAGATGGGATGTTGTCTCCTTGACATTTACCCCATTTCCTTTCTTTTTCATATTAATCGACTATGGTATTTGTATTTAGGAACATAATTATTGAAAACAATATTCTTTCTTAGCTCACCTGACTCAAAGGTCAGTGTGAGCTATTGACATCACTTGGCGTCCTCCCTTCGCCCGTCTGTCCGTTACCTTTCCACATTTTCATCAACTGATTACTCCTCTAAAACCACTAAAGCAAATTCAACCAAACTTTACAGAAATGTTGTATGGTAGGTCCTTCACAATAATTGCCCATTGTGTTCCAATCCGACAAAAAACTTGGCCGCCAGCGCGTAACTTAGTCAAACATTGGACTCTACGGGAAAAACATCTAATTCATCTGATCTAACTATTGAAGCAAATTTAATTAGACTGTAATGATATTGGGAAGGTTCTTTACAAAGATTGCTCATTTTGTTCTGATTCGACAAAAAACTTGGCCGTCAGCTTAGAACATAGAAAAAAAAAGCATTTTGTCGGGTGAGCGATCGTTACTGGCTCAGTCACTTAGCCACTAGTTTTTCTTGTTTGGTAGATGTGTATCCTTCAAATTTTTGTATTTATGTTGCCATAAAAAGTAAAACAAAACAGAATTGTTCACCTCAAAATGTTGATGAGTTGGAAATGACAGATGGTAACAGAAAACCAAATAAACAACATGATGCAAATGGAAGAAACTGGGTAACCTCTAAGTGACTGTTTTTAGATATAGCCAAATTACCAAGTCAACCGTATAGAGCTTTACTGCTTTGGAAAACTTTTAAAAAAAAATATTGGATGGTTCCATCTTCGGTAGTTGTGTTGTTTAACATTACCAAAAATACTGTTATTGTTATATAATAATGAACAAATAAAGGGATATCATGGGACAATATCCCTGCAAATACATGGCAAGATTCAACGAATTGAACAACTCTTTTATTGTTGTTCTTTATCTTGATATTTTGAAGTCAACATAACGCTTTCAACAATGAGCCAACAGTTAGTTCAAGATGGCCCCTACTTTAATGAAAACTTGTATTTTGCAACATTTTCCCAAACTGACTTTGTCAACAAATCTAGTTTTATTAAATTTTTGTAAGCACCTTGTTTCTGTTCGAAAATGGAAATATCTTCCTCTGCATGAAAACTGGTTCTATTTAATATTAGATAGATCTACAATTTTTTCGAAATAGAACACGTACCGGCATTCCGCACGTGAATAAAAAAATAATCCATTCTTATTATATAGCTCATTAGCAAACCAGCACCGTCGTAGACAGATAAAGGCATTGAAAATCATGGCAGATTTGTCAATACTCTGTATTCCCTTCTCTCTCTCTCTCTTTTTGCTTTTTGTTTTGCTTTTTTTTCTTTCTCATTTTTTTTTTGCAAAAACGACGTGGAAGCACGTGCTGCCGTGCCTCCGGGTAGCTACGCGCCTGCTGGTTCTTGCCTTCAGAAGAGTAGTCTTTATCAGCTAGGTCTTACTGCAGTTAATACAGCTGTCGGGAGCATAAAAGGTGTTTTTATGCTGTATTTGGAAAACTCAGCCTTTAATCTTCGTTTGGGGGAATTCTTATTGAGTTTGCAACGGTAAAAGGTAGGTAGATGACTGCATCATCATTCACGTTAATACCAAAGGATACTCACACAGGGAGTAATATTTGATACTCGATGTTAGTAGAATTGTCAGTCGAACTGTCAATACATATCTCTTTAACAAGACAATCAAGATAAGGTTTGTAACATACAAATACAGTACTCAGTTGCTTTGTCTGTATGGACATAATTATTGAACGGATCGTAACGACAAACTATCTCCTAAATGAAATCTTACATCTTTCAGTTAACGGAGAGTTTACCACCCTACACACACCAAATTGAGTCTTGGCTTGATTTTGCATTAAATTGGTACAACGAAAGGAGCAATTTATGCTTAATCGATTTGAGAATGTCAAGCCTAGCACTGCGGGTGCTTTATTACATTATTCACTAGTATGTTTTTGTGTCGAGTTTTGTAACATTTATCGTCGCTGATACCTGTTTTATCTCTTTTAGGTAGCACTAATATTAGCGTTGTTCAAAATAATCTATGATGGGATATTGAGTAAATGCACATGAGACAATTTCTTTACAAATACATGGTAAAACAATACAGTGGAACAACGCTTTTATTGTTTTCTTCATCTGGAAGTCACCATGAGGCCTTCAACAATGAGCTTTGCTCATACCTCAGGAAATTCAAGACGGTCCCTAGACGGTCCCTAGCATCGGGGTGGCAGGAACTCATTGCTAATTTTCGAGCAACGCTACCATTAAAGTAGTAGTAGCGATGTAGTTTCCGTAAGATGTTGAGTTACATTGATTACTTGTTATATAATTTCATGCAGAAAAGCTGCATTACTTTTTTCATGTTTTAAAGTCCTTTTCATCTTTTGAATAGAATAAGTTTGAATCAGTTTACGTATCATTTCTCGCATGACTTGCCATGCATGCATAACAGGAGACGCGTACTTGTCTATTCATGCCTTATGAGGTATTATCAATGCTCATTATTGAAGGCCTAATGGCGACTTAAAACTGATGAACAATATCAAAAGCGTTGTTCCATTGCTTGTTCTACACATTCCACCCTCCGAGGTAACCCCGCGGTATAGAAAAAGGACCTAGTATCTCCGGCTAGCGGGGTATGAATCCTCCTAAACGGAGCTGACCCCGAGGGAACCCCGGGAAATAGAAATAGGACCGAGTATTCCAGGCTGCGAGGTACAACCCCTCCAAAACTGGATGTCCGTGGTTGTGCGGTATGAATAAATACACAACCCATCTTTCGGATGGGATGTAAACTCAGGTCCACGTGTTGGAAGAAATGCCACGCTTTCTGCACGTTAAAGAACCCTTGTAGCAAGCTCTTTTTTGAGTGGTCCGTAGGTGATTGGCTACAAGGCTAAATTCCCCGCGCCTTTCGATTTCACCCTACTTTCCAGTGGCAGTCAGAATTTCCCGTCCCATGACCCTTTCCATACTCCAAAGAGATTATTTATTAACAAACTTGTTCTCATCTTGATATAGCTGAAACATTGCTCAGTAGACCTTAAACAATATTCAATCAATCAATCTACACATATATTTGTATGACTTTGTCCCATGTGCATTTGCTCATTTAATAGTTGTATCTGTAAAATGTATTGTAAGAATGTCGGTATAGCTTACCTGTTGTTGATGTTGCAGGTGACGTAGTAGTAACACGCTCAGTAGTCGTTACACGTTCCGTAGTTGTTGTAACAGGAATGGTTGTTGTCACAGCTGCTGTTGTTGTGGTGTTCAGTGATTGTAAAATTCCAGTTATAATTACATGTAGCTCTTTTACTTCATTACAACATGAGGTCACTTTGTTTTCTAAATCCTGAAAAGATGGATTGCTATATAAATGCTTATTTTGTGACAATAATACATTTTCATTGTTATTCCATGACTGTTTCATTTATAATACAAACTATTAATCGTAGTCAATGTCCGGTTTACAAACCAGAACACCAAAGCATGTTTAAACTTCATTTAGTAAAAAAGAAGAATTTTCTTCCCATGTTTTACGTGATTTTGTTGGACTTGTTTTTCATTATTGGTGGACCTTGACTTAATCCCTCTAAACGGTATGCTTTACTTTTTTAAGGAATTTTGCAAAGGCCAGGATCGTCAAATTTACATCTTTTAAGAAATTCGAAAGAAGCTGATTGCTAAACAGATCTTTCTTAAGAGTACAAACTACTGAAGGTAACAAATTTAAAATTTGGAGGAGTGCTTCATTATTTTTTGTAATTTACTGAAATCAGTTTTGTTGCGTTCTTGTTCATTTCTGTTTGTTTTGTCTGTGTCGTATTGTTTTTATTTGTTTCACCTGGACTGCCGTATTTTTTGGATTTCCCCTTTCTACTTCGGTATTCGGCTGTCGATGTCTGTGTCATATTGTTTCTATTTGTTACATCTGGACTGCCGTATTTTTTGGATTTCCCCTTTCTGACTTTCTGCTTCGGTATTCGGCTGTCGATGTCTGTGTCATATTGTTTCTATTTGTTACATTTGGACTGCCGTATTTTTTTTATTTCCCCTTTCTACTTCGGTATTCGGCTGTCGATGTCTGTGTCATATTGTTTCTATTTGTTACATTTGGTTTGCCGTATTTTTGGATTTCCCCTTTCTACTTCAGTATTCGGCTGTCGATGTCTGTGTCTTATTGTTTCTATTTGTTACATGTCGACTGCCATATTTTTGCATTTCCCCTTTCTGACTTTCTGCTTCGGTATTCGGTTGTCGATGTCTGTGTAATGTTGTGTCTATTGCTCCGTCTGGATTGCAGTATTTTTGGATGTTTCCCTTTTTTACCCCTCTGCTTCGATATTCGATTGCCGATGTATCAGACAACTGGTGTGTTAACGTTGGAATACAAACTGGAACATCTAGATAAATTATTATATGTTTCCTCTATAAGCTGGCCACGCTAACATTCTGCAGCGCAAATATGTTGTTATCATAATCATTCATTTGGCAACACAATTTGTTCTTGTTGGTCGCTATCCACTAAGGTATTATTACAACATCCTTAAAATTATTACCTTTATGGTTTCTTTTAAAATGGTTAATTCTGAAATAAAACAAGAGTAATTTAAGAAACCTTGGTTGACCACAGATTATAACCTAAGATGGCTTCATTCTTAAGTTTTGGTATTTCTGCAATACTTCAGACCTCTGGTTTTATACATTCAAAAGTATTGTATTTTTTGTCCATGAAATCCCTGTGATGTTCATTTCCTTTCATATATCTTTAAGGGCATTTTGAAAATTATTATTTATCAAATTCTATTTATTTTGTCACATTTATTCATGGCGAAAGGTTGCTTATGTTAAATCTTTGAAAAATGAAGAGGAGTTCAGTTTTCCACCAAATTTTAAATCCTTTGTATCTCTAAAACGAGATTACAGACCTATCTTCAAATACTTAGTCTTTACCGACCTATCTTCACATACATAGTCTTTACCGACCTATCTTCACATACATAGTCTTTACCGACCTATCTTCACATACTTGTCTTTACCGACCTATCTTCACATACTTAGTCTTTACCGACCTATCTTCACATACTTAGTCTTTACCGACCTATCTTCACATATATAGTCTTTACTGACCTATCTTCACATACATAGTCTTTACCGACCTATCTTCACATACTTAGTCTTTACCGACCTTTCTTCACATACTTAGTCTTTACCGACCTATCTTTACATACTTGTCTTTACCGACCTATCTTCACATATTTAGTCTTTACCGACCTATCTTCACATACATAGTCTTTACTGACCTATCTTCACATACTTAGTTTTTACCGACCTATCTTCACATACATAGTCTTTACCGACCTATCTTCACAGACATAGTCTTTATCGACCTATCTTCACATACTTAGTCTTTGCCGACCTATCTTCACATACTTAGTCTTTACCGACCTATCTTCACATACTTAGTCTTTACCAACCTATCTTCACGTACATAGTCTTTACTGACCTATCTTCACATACTTAGTTTTTACCGACCTATCTTCACACCTATCTTCACATACTCGTCTTTACCGACCTATCTTCACATACATAGTCTTTACCGACCGATCTTTACATACTTAGTCTTTACCGACCTACCTTCACATACATAGTCTTTACCGACCTATCTTCACATACATAGTCTTTACCGACCTATCTTCACATACATAATCTTTACCGACCTATCTTCACATACTTAGTCTTTACCGACCTATCTTCACATACTTAGTCTTTACCGACCTATCTTCACATACATAGTCTGTACCGACCTATCTTCACATACTTAGTCTTTACCGACCTATCTTCACATACATAGTCTTTACCGACCTATCTTCACATACTTAGTCTTTACCGACCTATCTTCACATACATAGTCTTTACCGACCTATCTTCACAAACATAATCTTTACCGACCTATCTTCATATACTTAGTCTTTACAGACCTATCTTCACATACTTAGTCTTTACCGACCTATCTTCACATACTTGTCTTTACCGACCTATCTTCACATACTAAGTCTTATTCAGTTTTCTGACTCCATATCACTGCTGAGTTAAATACCATTTTTTTCAAATTTAGTAGCGAACATTAATATGTACAATCTTGCCGAAAACAAACTGAAATGATCAAGTAACATAAAAAAAGAAACTAACGTAAACATTCGTAACAAAACTTTTTATTGCATTAAAACTTAACAATATTTTTCAGCTTTATATAAAAGAAATGCCTTTTGATTTCAAATTTTGAATACTATTTTATAGACTGTTAAATGTAAGATTTCACATTGATCCTTAATATTTTTATAGTTTTCACATTGATCTATACTATTTTTTAGATTTCATATTGATCCACACTGGTTTTTCTTACATTTACATTAATTCATACTGTTTTTATAAATTTCACATCGATCCATACTTTTCCATAGATTTCATTGTGATATATTCTTTTGATATTAATTTCACAATGTTCCGTCCTTTTTACGGAATTTTATACTGATCAATAGTCTTTATAGTTTCACACTAGTCTGATCTGTTTAGATAATTACACATTTATCTTCAATGTGTTTTTGTAGATATCACATTAATCAGTACCGTTTATATATGATGTTTCATGTGTATCTTTTGTTTCGTGTTTTTTTTTTTTTTTTTTTTTTTTTTTTTTGTCTAATCTCGTGCTAGTTATATTTTAGAACTTTACTTTCAAATTACACTTTGAGTCTGTTACTTTTTGTATTTGTTTCGCAACAGAATGACCCTACCACAGTTTTAGTTTTTATTTAACCAAACGCCATTTGGTTTGATTTTTACATGCGCAGATTTTTTAAAGGCAAATCTAATTTATTTAAGTTGGAAGTGGCGAAACAATTATTTTTGCAATAGCAATTAGAAAAATTGAAAGCATATGGAGTGAATGAACATGTGACAAAAACGCACACGATAGATGGAAAACTCAAGTTTATCAAGGACAGGGCTTTTATTCCTGTCTACATCTTGATGTCGTCAAAGGCTTGTATCAGATTTTTTTGTCTTATCCCAATGCTGCTGACGTCATTCACAATTTACGTAAACAGTTAATATTCAATGAAAATATTATCTCTTTAACGATCGGATTTCTTTATTTGTAATCATTACCTTCATTAGGGACTACTATAGTTGTGGTTTGTCCTGGTTCACCCTTTGGTCCTGGAGTTCCGGGAATACCTGGTGGACCGTCCCTTCCGGATTGGCCTGGGTCTCCCTGTAAACCTTGACTGCCAGGTATTCCTGGATAACCTCGTTCTCCGTCCAAGCCAGGAGGACCCCGAGGCCCTGTGGCTCCATCCTCACCGTCTCTACCCGGATACCCGTTGAGCCCTACAATATACAATTTATAGTCATATGATATATCCTTTTATAAGTATTCATTCGGGTAGGTTTTTAACCTCATTTTCTGGAAAGCAATTACTCAACAGAAATCAACACAAATGACACATATAATGATAGAATGAAACACTAGCATACCTTCACACCATATGCTTACATCGTTATTATGTAAAATGACAGTATATTATAAATAACAAAATACCGAAGTTACTGTGAATTTAGTTTCTGCATAAGCGCATATAATATGCGAAACTTATGTCTCTTCAGTGCAGATCAAATCAAAACATTTTGAAATTAATAAACCGAAATATGTGTGAACGTTGAAATAATCTGAAGTAATAGGAAGCTTAGAATACCAATATTTCAGTCTCATAATCTATTAAACATGTTCTCATACACTACTCAAGGAGTGAAACCGGGTGCTCTCGACAGGAGTAAGTCTCTTGCATTATGCTAAAACGTTTGCCAGATTAAGCTAGTTCCCTTCGTTGATTTATGGCATTTTGTAAAAAAAAACAACGGCAGTAGAATACCGAAGGAACAAAGGAGTGGAATTTACAAAAATCGAAGTCCAAAGACATGGCCAAAACGAGAACACAGAAAACAATGACGCTAGACACAGAAAAAATGACATTTTTATTTCCGTGCATTGTAGCTGTCTAACGTCCTTGTTTTGTCTTTGTTTTTCTCTGTTGCCGTTTTTGCCATGTCTTTGGATTTCGATTTTTGTGGTCTTCGCTTCCCTTGTTCCTTCGGTATTCTACTGCCGTTGTTAGACAGATACAAAGCACAAAAATAGAAATCACAGCATTCAAAACAAAGGCACAAGGTTGATGTGATGTGCAGACTCCCCTGTTCTTTTCCATATCAAAATATGTAAAATATTTGCCCATGAACATCCACTTATATATTATATTCTAAAACAATGTATCTTTAAGGAATTACGGACAAAATTACAAGACATTGACATAACTCCTTCACTTTGTTTTCCAGACTTACAAATTTCTGTACAAAGCTTATGGAATTTTTTTTTGAAAATTGACATTTTCTGGCAAATTTTTAATTGCTTATATCTCAACATCAAACGCTTGAACCTATTATTTTTTCTTGGTCATTGTTAACCTTACATTAGGTCCTACTAATTCAGTTTTTCTTGGTCATTGTTAACCTTACATTAGGTCCTACTAATTCAGTTTTTCTTGGTCATTGTTAACCTTACATTAGGTCCTACTAATTCAGAACACATTTGTAATATTCTTATTACTATTCATTTTTGTTCAGTTAAAGGTGGGAACTAGCTTAATATATATTTTTTTACATTAAGCATTTAAAATTATCTATTGTCTCCTGTTTGAATCTTATGCAATTATTTTTCATCTTAACATTTATTTCTTACCATTCATTCCTGGTTCACCTTTTACACCAGGTAAACCATTAAATCCTGCCGGTCCTCTTTCTCCTTTAACTCCAGGTAACCCAGGCGGTCCACTTGGACCCATTATACCAGGTTCACCTTTAGGACCACGCTGTCCAACTCCACCATTGCCTCCAGTCCCAGGTTCACCTTTGAGTCCTTGTTCTCCTTGCGGTCCAATATCACCTTTGTCTCCTTTCTGACCAGTGGTTCCTCTGTCTCCTTTTGATCCGGTCAACCCTGCTAGTCCTCTTTCTCCTGCTGGTCCCATGAACCCTCTATCACCTCTGTCGCCTTTTTCTCCTTTTTGACCAATTATTCCACCACCTCCATTATCGGGTATAACAACCTGTCAAAAAACTCCTAAATTGCTTTCCTTAGGAACTCTTGAGTAACTATATATTTAACTGTGAGTCATAGGACTGATCAGTGGACATTGCAAAACAAAAGTAATGAAAAGCTTATCATGATAAAGCGAAAACACAAAGTTTATTATTCACATTAAATTTTATATATTTAAAAGCAAGTTTTGCATTAAGTGCAATAAAACATCAAGAAAAAAACTATTATTAGATTAATTAATCGTGTAGGAAGCCAGAAGACACATTTACAGTTTTGCAATTATAGTTACATAAACAAAACGTAGCTTAGATCTGTAGTTGCACATTTCGACAATTGATGTTTCTACAGTACACAAAAAAAAATGTTTGAGAGACGCAAATTCAGAATATGTATCTGAGATGAAATTTGAATTTAAATATCAAAGCTACTGTAAATTTATTTCTGCTGGTGGCCATTCTGATATCGAATGCCCGTCTTCAGTGCGGATCAAATAAAGGCATTTGGAAATCTATTAACTGTAATATTTCTAGAAGTTGAAGTAGGAAAATAACCAATAGAAGAGCCAACATCGGCTAAGAACAGAGCTATGCACGAAGGTGACCCTCCTAAATTTTTTTTCCTCAAGACTTTTAAGTGTCACCAAACTCTGCAAATGACAGACCTTTACAGGAGGGAGTACTGCTTAGTTTTATATAAATTACTAAATTTCTAATATTTAACAACATTCTGTGTCTTGTAGCTGTCAAATGTCATTGTTTTTCTGTGTTTTTGTTTTAGCCATGTCCCTGGACTTTGATTTTTTGTAATTACAAATCTTTTTCATTCACTATACTACTGCTGTTGTGTCAGGGTTAGTGTTTTTCTGTGTTTTGTGTTAGCCATGTCCCTGGACTTTGTTTTTTTGTAATTACAAATCTTTTTCATTCACTATACTACTGCTGTTGTGTCAGGGTTAGTGTTTTTCTGTGTTTTGTTTTAGCCATGTCCCTGGACTTTGATTTTTTGTATTACAAATCTTTTTCATTCACTACACTACTGCTGTTGTGTCAGGGCTAGTGTTTTTCTGTGTTTTTGTTTTAGCCATGTCCCTGGACTTTGATTTTTTGTAATTACAAATCTTTTTCATTCACTATACTACTGCTGTTGTGTCAGGGTTAGTGTTTTTCTTTGTTTTGTGTTAGCCATGTCCCTGGACTTTGATTTTTTGTAATTACAAATCTTTTTCATTCACTATACTACTGCTGTTGTGTCAGGGTTGGTGTTTTTCTGTGTTTTGTGTTAGCCATTTCCCTGGACTTTGATTTTTTGTAATTACAAATCATCCTCATTTGCTATACTGCTGCTGTTGTTTCAGAGTTAGTATTTTTCTGTGTTTTTGTTTTAGTCTGTGGACTTTGATTTTTGTAATTACAAATCCTTTGTTCATTCGGTATACTACTCCCGTTGTTTCAGAGTTAAATGGAATAAAAAAGAAAACAGGAAACACCTACAATGGCCGAAAAACATAGCCACATGCCAGAAAGTAAATAGGAACTGCACAAGAAAAAAAACCCACAATAAAAATACAAAAGACAAACATAAACAACGATAGGAACTCGAGTTAGTATTTAACTGTGTTTTTGTTTTAGTCTGTGGACTTTGATTTTTGTAATTACAAATCCTTTGTTCATTCGGTATACTACTCC
>MJUU01069487.1:79958-92755 GCA_002080025.1 Modiolus philippinarum | reverse complement strand
CAAATCCTTTGTTCATTCGGTATACTACTCCCGTTGTTTCAGAGTTAGTATTTTTCTGTGTTTTTGTTTTAGTCTGTGGACTTTGATTTGTGTAATTACAAATCCTTTGTTCATTCGGTATACTACTCCCGTTGTTTCAGAGTAAGTATTTTTCTTTGTTTTTGTTTTAGTCTGTGGACTTTGCTTTTTGTAATTACAAAGCCTTTGTTCATTCGGTTTACTACTCCCGTTGTTTCAGAGTTAGTATTTTTCTGTGTTTTTGTTTTAGTCTGTGGACTTTGATTTTTGTAATTACAAATCCTTTGTTCATTCGGTATACTACTCCCGTTGTTTCAGAGTTAGTATTTTTCTGTGTTTTTGTTGTAGTCTGTGGACTTTGATTTTTGTAATTACAAATCCTTTGTTCATTCGGTATACTACTGCCGTTGTTTCAGAGTTAGTATTTAACTGTGTTTTTGTTTTAGTCTGTGGACTTTGATTTTTGTAATTACAAATCCTTTGTTCATTCGGTATACTACTCCCGTTGTTTCAGGGTAAGTATTTTTCTTTGTTTTTGTTTTAGTCTGTGGACTTTGATTTTTGTAATTACAAATCCTTTGTTCATTCGGTATACTACTGCCGTTGTTTCAGAGTCAGTTAAGTATTCTTACTACCAAACAGTCCATTAAGTAAAATCAGGATTTCGTTTTGGAGGCTTTTCTGTTTGCGTGCATGTTATATTACACTTTAAAAGTAACACTATTGAACCTGTAAGCGGTAGGTTGAACCTGAGGCCCATCGACAAACCAAAACAAAAAACAAAAACCAACAAAAAAAAAATAATACAGGAAACCAAATACAAACAACTGTTTACCAGGCGGAGACCAACAGAAGTTTACATGCCGAAAGATTCATCGTCTAACTCCTGGATTTTCAGAAACGTTAGACCCGTTTATGATAAAGACCGAAGTGCACAGGCCATGAAGGAAATGAGAGAAACCCCTTAGTCTTGTGAAAAGCGAATAATAGACTATGTCGGGGAAGATCAACACTCCAACTGTAGAGACTATCATTTTTACCGGACAATTAGCAAAATACCAAAGGAAAGAAATCATCACCGCAATAACTAAAGAAGCGTCCAAATCACTGGGAATTAGCACCAATCAACCACCGTAACAGTCTCATTTTGGCTAAGTATAATACACAACAATCATTCAAGTGTATTCAATGACCAACGTATGAGAAAGGCAATAATTGTTTTATGAACAGTTGCAGATAGTCGTCGATAATACACCATGTTACGATACTCTGTCTCTGACAGGAACTCCAATAGCCAGGATTACTGATTGGAATAGTTGGAAAATTAATGATAATGGAGGAAAGTTATGTTTCTGTCTGTAGCCATCATATAATCGCCATAACAGCAACTGATTGCTCATAACGAATAAATATGAACGTCATATAAAATCAAACGGATCATGGAAATTTATCATTAAATGGATAACTCAGTTGACCTGTAAACAATGTTTATATTGTTTATAGGAGAGGGCTTATATAGGCAATGCCTGTTGCCCAATCATATTTGGATTTATATCTAAATAAAATATTGTTTAAATTAAATTAACAATGTTTACGTCATTGGAGGGGTGCGTCTTTTTACTCAAATAAACTCAAATATACTCAAATAAACTCAAATAATCTTAAATATACAAAACAACAGTAAAATAGGTACTAAATAAACTAAAAAATATACAAAATTGATAAAATCACTTAAAAAATGTTATTGGACAGATATCTTTCCTCATTTCTCGCAGTCAAGGTATTAGAATTTGCAGGAATCAATCCATGAATGTCTATCTGGTATAACATACATGACTACCAAAATTGCATCTAACTTTTTAAGTTTTTACCTTATCATAATGATGAAAAAATAGATAAATTCCTTTTTTTGTTTAATCTTAGGTCATGCATTTTCTTTCTGCATAGTGTTTAAAACTACGTGGAATGAACATGTATAAAAAGTCCGGAAATACACCACTGTTTTAACAAAGGGGTACCCCAAACTGCAACTTCACGTGAAAATAGCGTTTTGTTCTTAATTTCCTGTTTCGACGTTTTCGACACGTTTTTTTTAACATTCGACTACTTTGAGCAGTGGTCAAAGGTTATGATATTTCAGTCAAAATTAATATGTCCAGCCGCTTAGACAAGTGTGTTTTCGGCAAAATATGACGACCAACAACACCAAATTTGCGTAATTAGGGGAAAAAATTGCAGATAAAGTGTTCCTAACTGATGTTTTTTTTTTTTTTTTGATTATTATATTCTTTATATTCTACAATAATTATTGTTTACTTCAATATATTTGTGTATATTTGGGGTTATATGAGTTTATTTGAGTTTATTTGAGTAAAAAGACGCACCGTCATTGGAGGTTTCTGATGTTGGAAAGTACAGAGGGTGGCCAAAAGTATTCGTCACTTAAATTTTACCCCTATATATTTCATGTAAAACTTCTTATAAGATATTGTGAAGTCATTTAATAAATTTACAATAACATCTATATTAGTTGTATTTATTACCACAATGTCGATGCCACTGAAGGTGGACTGTTAGTCCCCGAGGGTATTCACCTACCCAATAGTTACAGCTTCTGTGGTGGCCCAAAAGCCAAACTTACAATATAAATTAGAAAATTTTGTTTAAAACTAAGGAGCATCTTCCTAATGCAAAGCTCTGTCTTAAGCTGATTTTGGCGTTCAATTTTATCCTTTTGATATCTTGTTC
The DNA here is from genome assembly GCA_002080025.1 of Modiolus philippinarum. Lineage (NCBI taxonomy): Eukaryota > Metazoa > Mollusca > Bivalvia > Mytilida > Modiolidae > Modiolus > Modiolus philippinarum. The sequence continues at coordinate 89,989 of MJUU01069487.1, read as the reverse complement.
TCTGTCAACTTTTATACATCTTATGATTTCTGAATTTCTATTGATTATATAATATCTGCACTGAAATGACATAAGTTGTCAAAATGGCCATATGCAGTAAATTTACTGTAATTTGTTGTTTTTACCACTAAGTACAAAATATTAAACAGTTTCAGATCATATTAACCCGCAATTTTCTAATTTCTTGTTTCATGAAATAGTTTAAACATTTTGACATCACAGCTCTAGTTACTCATAGACAGAACTGAAACATTACTTGCTTAAAACACCGAATGTGAAATTAACATCAAACTATTTTAAAATGACCCCTGTTTTTTTTATCAAAATCAGATAAGAAATGATTTCACAATTAATTTCTGAAGAAAAAAAAATGTAGTTTTATATGGAATATACGGGGGAAATGTCAGTGACGAATACTTTTGGCCATCCTCTCTACTTTCCAACGTCAGAAACCTCTTATGACGTAAACATCCGCTAGGTCTGTAGTGCACTTGTTGAAAGCCTCATGGCGACTTCAAGATGACGAACAGCAATAAAAGCGTTGTTCCATGTATTTGTAGAGCTTTGTCTCATGTCCATTTACTCCATATGCATTAATTATTAAAATATTTTTTTGATGTTAACGCCTCAAAGTAAGCAACGAAGTTATATGGAGAAAATTACACTTAAAACGCAATAACTTGTGTCGTCTCCATATTTGCATTTAAGTAATATAGTTTGCTTTAGCTTAATGTCAGAAATAAAAGACATGAAAGTTTTCTTCAGACTAACGCTATCACCGACAATGGAGAACAAGATAAAAAAAAACAGGTTGCAAAATACCAGGGATATATATAAAAAAGTACAATATATTGTTGGTCTGAGTAGGAGACAAATACAGAATGGACTAGCACAGACAGCTTGAAACTTGTGGATGAATGGACTAGCACAGACAGCTTGAAACTTGTGGATGAATGGGCTAGCACAGACAGCTTGAAACTTGTGGATGAATGGACTAGCACAGACAGCTTGAAACTTGTGGATGAATGGACTAGCACAGACAGCTTGAAACTTGTGGATGAATGGGCTAGCACAGACAGCTTGAAACTTGTGGATGAATGGACTAGCACAGACAGCTTGAAACTTGTGGATGAATGGGCTAGCACAGACAGCCTGAAACTTGTGGATGAATGGACTAGCACTGACAGCTTGAAACTTGTAGATGAATGGACTAGCATAGGCAGCCTGAAACTTGTGGAGGAATGGATTAGCACAGACAGCTTGAAACTTGTTGAGTAATGGACTAGCACAGACAGTGTGAACTTCTGGATGAAAGGACTAGCACAGACAGCGTGAAACTTCTGGATGAATGGACTAGCACAGACAGCGTGAAATTTCTGGATGACTGGACTAGCACAGACAGCTTGAAACTTGTGGATAAATGAAAACAACTAGTTACATGCAGTAAAGAAAAATTAAGGACAGAATGAAGCAGTTTTAAAAGACAAAGATGTGAAAAAAGGTATGAAGACNTATCTCGAAAATTAAAACGGTGACCCCCCAATTTTTTTCGATTTTCTGTTATATATTTCCATGCACTATTTGTATACGAAATTAGACAAAAATCGTTGGAGTAGTTAATTACGTACACTTCGCCTAAAGAAGAGAGATAAAATTGGAACGTTTCTAATATGATGGGCTCGTTAGCCATCCAGACTTACAGAAATACATGAAGAACACACTGATACACTTCTAGTCATTGTACCTAGATATATCAATGGAATGGGGCGGAAAAGAAACTGGAATCTATATTACATCAGTAAACAACAAATATATATCTAAGTTACTGTAAATTTAGTTTCTGCATAAACTGTTGCGAACGGATTTAGATTTATCTTCAAAACAGATCTACTTACAAAAGTTTGTGATGCCTAAAAGTATCAAAATAATTAGATACAAAGTTACCATGGTGACAATTTTCTACAACTTAGGTTTCTTCAGTGAAGATAAAATCAAAATATCTCGAAAACAATAATCCGAAAGTTGTATGAAAAACAAATAATCAATATGATCTATATGAAAAGCCAAAATCTGTTAAGGACAGAGCTTTGCATGAGGGGGATAATAACTCTTTAATTTTTAATACAATTTTGGGCGCAGCACCGAAGTACTGACTATTTGGGTTTTTGAATACCCTTTGGGATTAACAGTTCACCAGCAGTTGCATTGGCTAAGTGTGTGGTAATAATTAACTAGAAATAAAGACTAGGAAAAAGGGATGAAAGTCAAATAACTGAAGAAAGGGCCTTATTTACTGTATAAACTGAAGGAATATAATCATACATAATGGACAAATCATAATTTAAAGAAAGTAAAATACCTTAAAAGAATGAAAACGTGATTTAGAGTAGGACAATGAACCTTTAACCAGATTTTCATCTGAAATTCAATTAAGAGATAATTAACAGTATAATTAACGATTCTAATAGGACACTCACATGGATAAAACGCCATTTTATGCCACTAGTTGATTTGTGACGTTGCAAAAACTAATGTTAAAATATCTATGACGCTTCCGAATTTATGACGTTACCCATAGGTATATATTATTTTTACCACGGGTTTGGATACAAAGCGAATGAAGGCCGTCATATTAGAATCTAATATAATAATTGTTTTTTATAAACTTTGATTGTGGTTTTTATTCATGAATTCTTCCTCTACTGACTTCTTGCTTCAGTATTCGTTTGTCTATTTGTATTCAATATTAAAGCTGCATCCACGTCTGGTTTCATAGTTATATGTATATAAAAAATTGTATGGTATATCATAGTTGTCACTTACTGGGGTATTTTCTAGTTTCGTCACTCTGGTCTGTAATTCTCTATAATTTTGACATGTTAAACATTCTGAAAAAAAATATGCATTATATTGCACTAATCCTATGCAAAAACAAGACAACATAAAAATTGATAATTTATGCTCTTTATTCATCCATAAAAGTGTGCTTGATAGATACTGCACAAGGTGAAACAGGTAAATTTCTTACTAGAACAATTACCTACATGACTTTGTGTTTAAGTATTGCTCCTAGATTTGAATTTGGTATTCTGGAATTGCTAGATACCCAGATATTTATCTCACGACTCACGGGATGTTGAAATTTTTTTAATCCTTTTAGCTTACCTTTTCCTTCATTCGTATGAAGTCAAGATTTTACCAAGGGTTATAGAAGGAAAACAAATCCTTCAATTTCAGATTCTTATTCATAGACATTATTTTTTTCTAAATAATATATTTACATTTGATTTGGCTTAAAATTGAAGAGACAACTAGTGCACCCAATTCTGTTTTCTACCTTGACCTTTTGTTATGAATTGATGTATATGGACGTCTGAAATCTGGACTTAATGACAAACGTGATGATTATTACTTCCGAAATATGAACCATATACATCAATTATAGTAAATTCTTAGTAGCATTATAGTTATGACTTCAGATGTGAATTTTTGTGGTAGTTTTTCATATTACGTTATATACGGATCTACAGTGGCATTTTTCCTTGCTGTGGCCATAAGAACTAATCAAGCTGATAGTCAAAGATTATTGGTGCACATTCAACTTTAATGGAAAATTGCCCTTGACAGAGAGTGTCTAATCGTTGAAAAAGTAGGTAATGTATGATTATTATTTCAGGAAGCCAAACACAAACATGGAGTTGAAAAGCGAACAGCTTTTTTAAGGCGGTTACCATAGACCTAAAATAAACTTTGGATAGATATTGTGATTATTCTTTGTTGGCTATATTGTAATGCTAAATTTTGAGAAAAAAATGACAAACAGAAATGATGATCTATTTCTTGAATTTATTATGCTGGGTTATTTCTTTGGAAAAAAAGTTATTTGTTAAACCACGGTAAATTGGGACAGAAAAAGAACATAGTTGATTCTTAATATGGCGTGAGAAACATCATTTGATATCATATTTGTCAGTTATTATAGGTACTTGAACGTGCAAAGCGTTTTATACTAATAACAGGGTTTATATGTTATATATCAGTCTATTTATCTGATTTATTATATATTTATTGTTTATTAATTTGACAGATTATTTTGTCAAAATGAAATCGATATGCATGATCTTGTATTTCAGCAGTATTATTAAAAATATACGATATATGTGAATATTTGTCAATGATTATGTGTATTTATCAATAAATGGAATTCTTGTATGATGACAAGTGATTTGAAAATCAAATAAGTCACATTTGAACATGGCCTCAATTCAAATCTTATTTTAAAATTTCACGTGGTACACTTGATCCTGGTTATTATAACGATTTGATAGTGTACTCTGTTAATGAATACGACCAGTAACTGTAGTCAAAGTTTTTCACAACACACAAACTATAAAACTGGGGCATAAGATAAGGTGCTAAGCAGATTCACTATCTTCTTGTCTGTTGCTTCTACTTCCTGGTAAAAAGTGTAAGAATTATCAAATACTAGTAAAGTAGTTCTCGCTCACCTAAACGTTACTTGTTGGATTTCGAGTACAAGATCTTTACTTTTGTTATAAGTGTCTTCTTCGTAAAGAAAATGCCATCTTTTGTAGTACAAAATTTGACTAATTTTAAAATAAATGTGATTTTAAGCCAAAATATAATATTAAAACTTGAGAAATGATCATTTAATGGCGTCTCCATTTTTACAACTCGATCGCGATTGCCGTGCCTGTCGTTTGTAAAGCAATTTCATCCACAGAACAAAATTAATGTCTCAAAATCAAATACATCAAGGGTATGTTCCGTCACTGTTTCAATTGTCACTACAGAAGTTAAACGGTCGTCACCATGATTTTACAGACCGTTACATTGTTTCTATTTCACAAATGAAAATATAATCTGATATCTTTGGGAAGATCCAGAATTTATTACCGGAACAACGGCAGTAGAATACCGAAGGAACAAAGGAGTGAAATTCACAAAAATCTAAGTCCAAAGACAGGGCAAAAACGAGAACACAGAAAACAATGACGCTAGAATCAAAAACAACGACGCAAGACAGACACAAAGCACAGAAACTGAAATCACAACATTCAGAACAAAGGCACTCACAGTGTGAACTCCAGTGAAACTGAGAGTGAAATCAGGTGCACCGGAAGGGTAAGCATGTCCTGACATGTCCAACGGACTGACAAATACCGACAGTGACAAAGCCGGATTTTTCACTGATAGTGTGACGGATGCCACGCGTGGAGCAGATCATGTTTTCCCTTCCCTTACTAGTGATACCTCAGTTTTTGTAGGGGTTAATACTGCGAGTGCTTTAGTTTTGTGGCGTTCTCAATTCGTATTGGATAGATATTGCCGTAAAATTGGACTTTTGATTTAGGAATTCCCCTTTTCTTAATTTTTGCATTCGTTTTCCGATGTATTAAAATAGAATAACAAGTATACGTATCAGCATGTCATTAGAATTCCCATGGGTACAAATTGCTCATTTCCCATCTGTTACAAACGGGACTTAATTACAAAATGGAACCGTACAAAACAGCGATAAACTTATTTCAATATTAAAAGATAACGATATTATTACCATTAGCAATCAACAGTTTTTACATTATATCGACCTTATCTACCCAAAAGAATTGAAACTTAATTAAGCAAACAATGATTCTATGTTTTCAATGATTTCTGTTTAGATCGATCTTATTGGTATTTTGTTCTCTATCAGTCTTGACACATATTTCGGTATATGGATTTCCAATATTTCGATTTTATCTGCACTGAAGAGACATAAGTTGTCGAAATGCGCATATGCAGAATCCAAATTAGCAGCAACTTCGGTATTATGTTATCTAAATACTGTCCTTTTATGGATTGACTTATTTTAATTTTCATTGATAACAGGTACATTGACGGATATCTTTACTATTGACAATCCCAAGTTTTTAGATTATGTAGACATCATTTACCCACAAGAGCTTGAATTAAATTAAGCTAGCAATGATTCCAAATACTGTCCTTTTCTGGATCTAACTATCATTATCGACTCTGGTAAAATAAAAACTAAAATTTATGATAAAAGATATGATTTTGATTTCACTATTATTAATTTTCCTTTTCTTGAAGGCGACATTCCTCTAGCTCCATCCTTAGGGAAGTATATATCTCAACTTGTACGATTCGTAAAGCGTCTGTTCTACTCTTGACGACTTTAACCTTACTATCACATCCAAACTTTTACAAAAAGGTTACAGATTTCCCGAATTCCTGTCGGTTATGTTTGTCGTTTGCCTTTTTATTGAAGTTTTTCTTGTGCAGTTCCCTGGTGTATTGTGGCATGTGGATGTGATTTTCGGCCATTGTAGGTGTTTTTTGTTATCTTTTTTGTTTGATTAATTGATTGATTGATTGATTGATATGGGGTTTAACGTCACTTTTAGCAGTATTTCAGCTATTTCATGACTGTCAGTTTTAGTGGTGGAGTCTTTTTGTTTGAATTCCTGAATGTTTTATATTTATTAACATTGCTCGACATCTAGCAATGAATTCTGCTCAAACTGGTGCGAAGGTCCGTCTTGAACTTACTGTGAGGTATGAGGAAAGCTCATTGTTGAAGGCCTCATGGTGACTTCAAGATGAGGAACAACAATAAAAGCGTTGTGCCGTTGCTTATTTTTTTTGTAGAGACTTTGTCTCATGTGCATTATTTACTCCAAACACCCTGAATTGATTATTTATTATTCTATATGAGTGTGTTTGTTTCAACCTCTATAGAGTTTGCCATCATGTATTCATCTAGGAACAACGTCTTATAGGGATAAACCTTAAGTTATAGAAACGCAGTAGGAACATCTTAATTTTAGACATTATCGTCTACGGAATGAAAACATGAAGCCAGTACCAAGTTCTCTTCTCGTTAATGCCCCATACTTTTTAAGTGACATTCAAGGCATTTCCTCTCTTATGAAGAAATATTGGTGCCTACAGTAAATGATGGAATTTAACAAAATTACCGAACAGAATCGCCAAGAGCCAAAGTTCAAAAGGCAAAAAGACAAAGCAGGTGGAAAACCGCCGGGAACAATTGTCCACCGCCTTGGCTTGGTTTTAAACATGAATTTTAACCTCGTTAATGTTAAAAATTTATATACCGTTTGCGGCATGGCTTGTTTACTAAACTTTGCTCAATTTCTGTTAATCAACTTTACGAAATCTCTTTGGAATGTGATACCATGTCTGTAAATTGCCCGATCTATGAATGTTCGAAACTTATTGATGCTTTCTGCTATCATCGTCTTTATCCTAGAATCGACAAACCCGATGAACATGTAAAACAATTTTTGAAAATTAAATATATAAATAAAGGAATACATCGGCAAACGAATACCGAAGCAAGAACGAGGAAAGGGGAAATTCTAAAATCATAAATCCAAAATCTCGGCAATTCACAGCAACACGAATTGAGACAGTATGACAAAGACAAAACAAATGAACAAAAAAGAATCAAGAACGTCACAAAACTAAAGCACTAGCAGTGTGAACCCCAATAAAAACTGAGGTATCATCAGGTGCTTCGGAAGGGTAAGCAAGATCTGCTCTACGCGTGGCATCCGTCACACTGCCAGTGAAAAGTCCGGTTTTGTCACAGAATTGATTTAATCGACATCGCAGGCATTTTTTCGGGACCCAGATATTCAAAAACTTTATTTTGATAAAAAGGACATGCCCGTCATTTCCTTCTCTTACAAAAAGTCTACTAACAGTATTTTTTTCAATTACTCTTCTATAACCTGTGATGCTAATTTCGAGATGAACTACCCCAGCAGCTGAGACTGTTCATCGTCACCATATCGCTATGACCCATGTGGACATGTTTTAACGGGGAACTTGAACATCATCGATGATAAAGAAGTTAGAAAATTCTTTAGACAGGGGCCTAAATATCACCCACCTTCGAAAATAAACTGGCAAGCTTGTTTTGATATTATTAAAGACGCAGTTGCCAATTATTGTTTGAAATGGTGCAAACGAGAAAGTGCAGACAAACACGCAATCAATATGTTCAAAGATAGGATTATTGCAAAAGTCACCAAAAGAATAAATCTTTATAAAGATAATTATAAAGAGTCCCCACCTAAGCTGTCTGTAAATAGAATTAAGTTAGAATTAAGGGATCTTAGCAATAAATATGTATTTGTTCCAGTCGATAAAGCGTCCAACAACGTTTCTATTATTTGGAAGAAATATTATATTGTTGTCCAACAAAATGAATTGGCAAAGTCTGACACTTTCGAACGAAAAAACATTAACCAAACAGCACTACAGCGATACAGATATGCTCCAAGTTCCACCTAAAAATAACACCTTACTTACTATGTACTGGGTTCCTAAGCTTCACAAAAATCCCTACAAACCTCAGTTTATTTTGGCATCGAGTAACTGTTCTACCATAATTTATCCATCCATTTAACAAGTGCATTTACTTGTATTAAAGAGTTAGTTATCAAATACTGTGCAAAAAATATCAAAACTCTGATGTAAATTACTTTTGGAGTACAAAAAAATCCATTGAAGTTTTAGATCAATACAAAGACCGGTTTCGTCTATTGACAGTTATGATTTTTCTACACTTTATACAACCCTTCCAATCTGAATTGGGACAACTTATTAAATGGTCTTTCAAATTTTCTGGTCTACAATTCATTTGTGTTATAAAAAGCAAGGATTCTTCTCTAACATCACTTACAAAAATCATTGTTCCTGGACATGCGATGACATGATTATGGCACTGAATCTTTTGTTAGACGACATTTTTGTTCGTTTCGACAACATCGTCTATCAACAGGTCATTGGAGTTCGCATGGGTACAAACTGTGCACCTGTCATTACAGATCTTTTCCTGTTCTGTTACGAACGGGACTTTATGAAAAACTACAGGATGGAACCATTCAAAACAGTTATCAACTTATTTCAATTTTCAACGCTAACGACGATATCCTTGCTATTGACAATCCCCGGTTTTTAGACTATGTCGACCTCATTTACCCACAAGAACTGAAACTTCATAAAGCAAACAATAATTCTAAATACTGCCCATTTCTCAATCTAACTTTCATCGTTGACTCTGGAAAAAATAAAACTAAAATTTATGATAAAAGGGATGATTTAGATTTCACTATTACTAATTTCCCTTTTCCTGATGGCGACGTTCCTGCAGCACCATCATACGGGGTGTACATATGTCAACTGTTACGATTCGCACGAGTCTGATCTACTCTTGACGACTTTAATGAACGTAACTTTACTATCACATCCAAACTATTACAACAAGGTTACAGATTTCAAAGATTGATAAACACATTTAAGAAGTTTTATCAGATATGAACATTTGGTATCTAAATATAATGCGACTCGGAAGCAGCTTATTACTAAAGGTATTTCTCAGCCTCGTTTTTGCGGAAATGTTGTCAAAAAATGATAAAAAATCCAGAAAAACTGGGACGTAACTTACATTCCTTACGTAATAGGGGATATTGACCGGATATTCTTCATGGCTCCGTTAAATTGGCTTTGAGGTCCAATGACTTGAAGGTTTTACAATTATACTGGACTCTCACTGATACTGCCGATGTCTACCGAAATCCATGATGATTCTTTACCAACCCTTCGGGAAGTTTTGAATTTGATAATTATTCCGTAGTGCGACAGTGTTTTACCAGCAGACTAGGCTATTTGAGCTAGCCGGCAGTTTAGCGGCGAAAACTTCTCGACCCATCTTTCTAAATTACGTTTGGCTATTCTTTCCTTTTCAAGATTGTGGTCTTACAGTTAGTGGTGTACCTGTATTGGGTTTTATTTGTATGTTTATTATACTATAGGGAAACAGGATAGAAAAAAGGGAGGTTTGGGTACCCATAAACCGGTTTAACCCTACCACTGGTTGTTGCTAGTGCCGGTACCAAGTCCGGCTATCCCGAGTTCCTATCGTTATCTATGTTTGTCTTTTGTCATTTTATTATTTTTTCTTGTGCAGTTCCCTGGTT
>MJUU01069487.1:52426-79942 GCA_002080025.1 Modiolus philippinarum | reverse complement strand
GAAAGGAAATGGGGTAAATGTCAAGGAGACAACATCCCATATCCAGGTTAAAACGACCCAAAACAAAGCATCTAGGGGTCACCGTACGGTCTTCAACACAGTGAGGAACATCACACCATATAGCAAGCTCTAAATGGCCACAAAAAAGGTAAAAAGTGAATAAATCAATAGAAACATAGCACATCCAATAACCCAAATATCAAGAAACTAAAATCTAATAGAAGACAAGGACAAGCCAACGTGTATCGTTTTAACCTGGATATGGGATGTTGTCTCCTTGACATTTACCCCATTTCCTTTCTTTTTCATATATACCAAACACTAAGTTACCTACGTGTAGTACAGCCACGTCCTTCATAACCAGGAATGCAAATAAGTCTGTGTAGTGGAACAAGTTTTCTATAATGTCTTTGTCTATATCTAAAAAAGATGTGAATAAAATACACCTGAGTAAATTGTAAAAACTTATGAGAAATGTGCATATATATAAATTTCAGCATGATGTCCATAATGGAAAGCTTTATATACAATTTACAATGTTCACAATTTGATATCTGCATACATAAGTCGTTGACATAAGTTCATCATTCTGTAGAAACGCAATTTACGGTAACTTTTTATAGCTTTAACTTTAACTTTATATTTAAACTATATAAAGCTTTGAATACTGTGTAAAAATTCTAATGGTGAACAATGTATTTAGCTAATGTTCAAATTGACTTATACAGACAAAATAATTCATATCAAATATTAAAATAAAATGGAAGGAACAATTCATACCATTGTATTTGCAGATTCTGGCGTTTTGTCGAAGATAACATATACCGTAACATACAGAACAGAAAAAAATGTTAGATAAACATACATTTACTTTGATATTTTTATGAAATATGTATAAAAGAAATAGATATATAAAACAAAGAACATATATCTATAAATAATATTTTGTACGGATAAGATTAAACAGAAAATGTCATCGTTGTATTTCGGAGAGAACAGAACATTCCATAGATAATGTATGCGCCAGAAATGTAGTTAGGGCTAATATGTACGGGTATACAAACAGCATAGATAATATATCTGCCATACAATAGGTAAAGGTATACAAACAACATACTGAAATCATGCTCTACATGCAGTTAATAAAAATATGTTTACATTCCCTTGTTTATTATTAAACTTCATGTATTTCATGTGTATTTTATGTGTGTTGTAAAACTGTTTTTAACTTTGTTTCCTAACAGTTGTTGTCATTTGAAGTCCAATAGAACCTTCTAGAGCACTCAATCCTAACTTGATAAATTGTGTGTTGTTCATTCTTTGGTTTGATATTTTGTTTATCGTAAACTGCAGCTTAGTGTACTCGATTTCGTTTTTTGATTTGTTGTCTGTTTAACTAAAAAGCTTTGTCCGATTTTCTGATGACAAAATATTAATTTTGACATATGTTAATATTTTTATCACTTTCTAAACATTTGTAAAATATTTATTTTTATTATTATATATTTCAATATGCATTTTATATCAATTCATATACTTTACCATTAATATTTATCTAAGTCCTATTGAAATTAATATATTTGCCAGAATAATATAATACTTACAAAAGCCATACAAACTACAGCTAGTACATGTACCAAAACAACAATGTGTACATTTTTGAACACTCAGTACCTACATGTATCTATTTAATGAAGGACTATATAGCTAAAAGAATGATAGGAAAGAAAATATACACCACTATAGACATACTTACGGATCCCAACACCATTTATATTGCATTTCTGTTTTTTTAATAACAAACGGATTTCTGAAATTTATTTTTCCAATAGTTGTTATCCATTACATGGCACGTATACACTCGAAGAGTAATTGACTTTATTCAGTTGCAACAAAATACTGGAGACTTTCAAATTTGCAAAATATAAAATAGAAAATAAAATACCTAAGTTAATTCAGAATTCAGTTTCTGCATATTTCAATTTCGACAACTTATGTCTCTTAAGTGCAGATCAAATTAAAACATTAGGAAATGTATAAACCAAAATATGTGTAAAAACTGATAGAGAACAAATTACCGAAAGGATCTAAACCGAAAAGCCAAAATTAGCTACGGACAGAGTTATGGAAGAGGGAGATACTTCATAGTTTTAATCAAAATTTTATTAAATTTAGATAATGCAAGTTTCGAAACAGAATCGGTTTTTAAAAGTGATTAACAGGACTTTCTACAACAAATACTGCACTTCAACTTCTTGTGATTCCCTGGTTAAAATAAATATATTATCAAAATATTGTAAAGCTTGTTCTTCATGAAGACCCCTATAAAACAATGAATCGGTTATCTACAGTATATTTTTTATTATTTCGTTTACAATAGGTCACTGGCACTATCCTGTACACTAAGTTATCTTAAGTATTTAAAAGCACAATGTATCAATTCTAATGTCTTTGTGTGGTGATCTGTTAATCTCCTTGGTAAGCAACCCAGTAAGCAAGGATTGCTTATAACCACTATACGAATATCTCCGTTTGGTGGACATAAGTTCAATGTCTCCTAAACAGAGGTGCATAGCTCATCCTATGTTAAGCTAAGGTGGCACAGGAAAGGCTACCCTATGTGCTTCTGCTTTGGTTCTTCAATGGTTTAAACCGGAAGCAATCCCATAAGTGTCGAAATTGATATAATCAGCACAATGATTCCCAGATCTATGAAGTAGTCAGACGTCTGGGTCAATACTTTTACGAACTGTTGAGTTGTACCCGGTGAACATAGAGTTTATCACTCAGCTAGATCGATAGTATACGAAGTTCTAAAAATATTTTGTTTTTACTTCTACACTCAGTCAGTGAACTGTTTCATGGACCATTTGCACCCAATATAGTCCCCTGTACAGTACTGCAATTCTTTGATTTTTGTTACGAATGCGTTGATCTCCACGACTGATAAAATTTGTTTTTCTTGAGTTACAACAAAGTCCAGTACTTTGTGATTTTATTGCCACTGGGCCAATGCTAATGTCTAGTGGCCTGTAAGTCAACAAATGTCATAACAATCCAAAAGTAAACAGCATTTTTATCCTAGTACTTTGATCCTAATCACCACGGGTTCAAAGTTAGACAAACTACTACTCCTGAAGTATCTGTTTGTTTTTTCTTATGACGGGATGTTCCAAATGGTATATATTTTATGTAGTACTTTTTTACCGTTTTCCCTGATTTCTATGTCTGGCAACTATATCATATTAATTTTTCGAATCGGAGAGCACACTGTTCATTTAAAACAATCTATAGCTTTACTAACAGAGAAACAATAGGTCCGACTTTTTTTGCCCCAGATCGAGGATCGGGGGCATATTGTTTTTGTCCTGTATGTCTGTCTGTCTGTCTGTTCGTGCGTCCAAAGCTTTAACCTCGGCTATAACTTTTAAGGTATTAAAGATAGGCTTATCATACTTGGCAAGTTTATAGGTCTAGTCAAAAGGAACATTAATATGCCCAAAAAATTAGGTCAGGTCAAAGGTCAAGGTCAAAATTTTAAATTCCATTTATTTTCATATGTTTTGTATGTAAAGAAAGATAACTCTAACCAAAATATTAAAATTGGTGCTGGGGGCATATGTAGTGTTTCACAAACACATCTTGTTATTTTTTAATTCCATATTTTCATGTGGGTCTTCGTCTTCTTTGCTTCATATATTACGGACTACTTCCGCCATTAGTATGATAGTACAAAGGTAAGATTAATGATAAAATAAAATGTAATGTTATATAACATTGTATGCTTCATTAACTCTCAGTAACGATTCCGACATGCCCATTAAACCATGACACATTCTTTTGTTTCATTCACATATAATAGTTTCACTTTTGATCTGTAGCATATATATCTACAATACTTAATTAACGTGGAAACTGGAAGTCAATTTGACAGGATTTCTGGTTTTAGGGCGTATGATCGAATTGGTCTTCACTATACCTAAGTCATTACTGAAAATTGAAATCTACATCGACAGACTTGATTAAGAGGAAATAAAATGAGATACATACAGAATCTAACATAAAATAAACTTAATACTCAAACTGACGAAGCCCTACTCTCCATGGCCAATTGTAAAGCTTACTGTACATGGCAAAGTTTTACGTCAAAGGCAAACTGGAAAAAAACCTAGTGTCAAAGGCAAATTCGGAATAACCTACTGTCCTAGCTACACTGGTAAAACATAGTGTCAAAGACAAACTGGAATATCCTATTGTCCAACCCAAACTGGGACATACTCTCATAGGCAAACTGTTATTACTGTCCTAGCCAAACTGGAAGAAATCTACGGTCAAAGGAAAGCAAGTAAAACCTTACTCTTCAAGGCAAACCAGGTAAACCATACTATCCGGGGCAAAATGGCAATCCCCACTGCCCAAAGAAAACAGGTAAATCAACAATGAAATGATATGGAGTTAATTTACATGAGTCAAAGTCTTCACAAACACATTACAAGACCAAACAATTGAACAACGCTTGTATTGTTCTTTATCCTGAAGTCAACATTGGGCAATGAGCTTTGCTAGTAATAAGTTCAAGACGGCATCTACCACCGGTTTGAGCAGAATGCATTGTTACATGTCGAACAACGCTACATCCATGTTTGTTTTTCCCTCGTGGATGTAGGATCGTCAACAAACATTACATCAACTGGCAAACAGTTCTTAAACTCTCTGTCATACGTTTCCCGACAAAACGAAGACAACCGTATCATATTAAAAACACTGGGCACTAATCAAGTTAATTCAAGAAAACTTGCCATGAAAAATTATGAGATGTGGCCACTATAAACAGATGGTCAGAATAAAATTTTGGAAATCAAACAAATAACATGCTAAAATTTGAAGGTATGATAGTGTTCCCATGTTGGCAATTCTCTCAAAAGAAGTATCTACAACTGATATATATATATATAGGAAGCATACATCTCTTTTACGTACTCGTCACGACAAAAGAGACAAATTCCAGTCTTAAATTTAGAATGAAAGGATATAGAGTAAATGCACGGGGATGAGACAAAGTCACTACAAATACATGGCAAAACCAGCTAATGGATAAACGCTTCTATTGTTCTTCATTTTGAAGTCAACATGTGGCCTTCCACGATACATAATAGTAAGTTCAACACTATTTTACTGTCCGATGAAAACCGGTAAAATACCACTGTCTGAGCCAAAATGATAAAACCCTTCTGTCCTTGAAAATCTTTTAAAACCCTTCTGTTCAAAGAGAGTTGATAACACCTAACTGTTAAAGGCAAGTGAAGTCAGTGAGAAACCAAACTAGAAAACTCTACTGTCAATATATCTACCTCCCAAGCATATGGGGTGAAAAAAGAGGGAATAACAGGAAACATCCACAATGGCTGAAAATTAAAATTACATGCTACAATTTGCCAGGGAGAAATACATGATAAAACACAAATAAGACCAAAGACAAACATAAACAACAATAAGAACTCGGGACAGCCGCCGGATTTGGTAACGGCACTAACAAAAGCCAGGATAGGGTTTAACCGGCTTATGTGTACCCTCCCCCTTTATATGTGCTGTTTTCCTATAGCATAATAAACATACCAATAAAACACAATAAAGGTAGATTACTAACTCCATGACAACAATCCGGAAAGGAGAGAAAAAGACAATACGTTATTTGGAAGATGGGTCAAGGGGTGCTCGCCGCTAATCTGCCGGCTAGCTAAAGAATCCTAGTCTGCTGGTAAAACACTGTCACACAAAGGAAGAAAAATCAAACTCAAAACTTTCCGAAAGACAAAAGACAAACGCAAACAACGATAGGAACTCTGCATGGCCGGACTTGGTACCGGCACTAGCTATCGATAGGATTAAACCGGTTTATGGGTACCCAAACCTTAAGTAAGTAGACCCGGATCTTCAAAAGCTTGTTCAACTTTATATTGATAATCAGGACATGTATGTCATCCCCTTTACCTACTAAAGGTATTTTTCAATTACTCTTCTATTACAAGTGATGCTAATTTCGAGAAGATCTTGGGCCTGGGTGGCCGAGTGGTTACTACCTATACAACCACTGTAGTCTATCACCACTGCGGTGTGAGTTCGCGCCTCACTTTGTAAATTACAAAAAAGGGTGCACTCCACATACAATCGTAAGTGATAAGGTATGTCAGTTACCTGCCCAAGGTCGGTGGTTCTCTCCGGGCATTCCGTCTTCCTCAACAACTAAAACTGACCGTCATGAGATAGCTGAAATACTGCTGAAAGTGACGTTAAATCCCATATCAATAAATCAATAGTAACTGTGATTGTTCCACTTCACCTTATCGCTATGACCCTTGCGGACATATATTAAGGGAAAACTTAAACATTATTGTAGATAAAGAAGTTCGACGATTCTTTAGAAAAGGGAGGGCCTTAATATAACTCACCTTTGAAAATAAACTGGCAAGCTTGTTTTGGCAGTAACCAACTATTGTATAAAATGGTGCAAACGAGAAAGAGAAGACAAACATGTTCTAAATATGTTTTAAGATAGAATAATTAGTAAAGTCACCAACATAATTAATTTCTATAAAGATAATTATTAAGAGTCATCTCCTAAGCTATCTGTAGACAGAAATAAATCCAAACTGAAAGAACTTGGTTACAAATATGTGTTTGCACCTGTCGACAAAATTTCAAACAACTTTGCCATTATCTGAAAAAAATACTATATCGATGTCCAACAAAGCGAATTGGCCAAGTCAAGCACTTTTGAAAGTCCAAATTGTGAAGAGAAAACGCCCAACAAACAACATCACAAAAATACAGAAACGGTCAAAGTTCCACCTTAAGATAACACCTTACCTACTATGTACAGGATTCCTAAACTTCACCAAATCCCTGATAACGTCGTTTTATTTCGGCTTCGAGTAATTGTTCTATCATAAATTTGTCTATCCATTTACACAGTGCACGTACTTGTATAAAGGAGTTAGTAATAAAATGTTGTGAAAAAACATATCAAAACTCTGATGTATATTGCTTTTGGAGTTACTTCTATTGAAGTTTTAAATAAATTACAATCTATTAGATACCAGTTTCACCTATTGACAGTTATGATTTTTCTACACTTTATAAAACCCGTCGACATAATTTGATAAATCCAAATTGGGAGAACTTATAAAATGGTCTTTTAAATTTTTTGGTCTTCAGTTCATTTGCTGTAATAAAAAGCAAGGACTCTTCTCAAACAACAATTATTGCCCCTGGACATGTGATGATATAATTAGAGCACCGAGTCTTTTGCTAGACAACATTTATCTTCGTTTTGACACCATTGTTTATCTTCAGGTCATTAAAATCCTCTTGGGTACTAACTGTGACCTCTCATTGCAGATCTTTTTCAGTTCTGTTAAGAACAGGACTTCATGAAAAAAAAACAAACTATAAAACGGAACTGTTTCAATAGAATTGAACTTTATCAAAGAGAAAGAAACTTATTTCTATTTTCACTGATAATAGCAGGTATATTGACGATATCCTTACTATTGACAATCCCCAGTTTTTTTTTAGATTATGTCGACATCATTAACCCTTAACAACTGGAACTTAATAAAGCAAACAATGATTCTAAATACTGCCCTTAGAAAAAATGAAAGGATATAGAGTGTATGTACATCTGACAAAAACGCATACGATACATAGAAAACTCCAGTTTATCAAGGACAGGGCTTTTATTCCTGTCTACATCTTGATGTCGCCTGAGGGTCTTCAACCAGAGGTGAACAATATTCACCCCCTCAAGCGAGATCAAGAAGGCCCCTAGCGTGCACTTAAGCGGTATTCTTTACAAAAATAATATCAAGGTTATATTTCTGGATCTAAGTATCAGCATTGACTCTGGTAAAATAAAAACTAAAATTTATGAAAAAGGGGATGATTTTGATTTCATTTTTACTAATTTCCCCTTTCTTCAGGCGGGCGTTCCCCTAGCTTCCCCTAGCTTCATCCAACAGGATGTATATATCTCAACTTGTACGATCCGCTCGCGTTTGTTCTACCCGTTACGATTTTAATTAGCGTAACCTTACTCTCACATCCAAACTTTTAACAACAAGGTTACAGATTTCATAAATGATAAAATACTTTTAAGAAGTTTTACAGAAAATATGAACATTAGATATTACGGTTCCCGCTAACAGCTCATAACAAAGGTATTACTCGATTTAATGGAAATGTCAGAATCCAGATGTAGCATACATTGTTTACATAATAGTGGATATCGACGGGATTTTCTAAACAAATCCGTTAAAGTGGCTTTGGATTCCAGTAACAGGAAGACTTTACACATATACTGGCCTCTCACTGATACTGCCGATGTCTTCTGAAATACATGACGACTCTATACCAAACCCTTCGGGGATTTTTGAGTTTGAATTTTCTTCCGTAGTGCGATAGTGTTTTACCAGCAGACCAGGTTCCTTGGGGTAGCCGGCAGATTAGCGACGAGCACCATTTGACCCATCTTTCTAAATTACGTTTTGTCATATGCTTTTCCTTTCCAAGATAGTGGTCATAGAGTTAGTAGTCTTCCTGTATTGGGTTTTATTCGCATGTTTATTATGCTATGGGGAAACGGGATAGAGAAAGGGAAGGTTTTGGTACCAATAATCCGGTTTTACCCTACCACTGGCTTTCCAAGTGCCGGTACCAAGTCCGGCTATCCTGATTCCCATCTTTGTTTATGTTTTTCTTTTGTCTTCATTAATGTTTATCTGGTGGAGTTCGCATGTGAATTGTGTCATGTGATTGTAGCTTTTGGCCATTATAGTAAACTGTTTCCTGTTTTTGTAAAATAATCAAACAAAAGTCAGAACAGTAGGGATTGCAGACAAAAAATAAGCCTAAAGGGAAAAATGACTTGTCCAAAAAATAACATCAAAGTAAAATGTCGAAAGTGTAAAAATCATAGATCAGGAAATAAATATCAATGTTAAAATCACTGGATAAAAAACATGACCCTAAACAGAAAACAAAAGTAACAAGTCAAAAGGGAGAAGTCAGAGCTCCTTGGTTAGATATCAAATATGCAATTCGAAAGGGTAAAAATGGAGCCCAGGAAGGAAAACGTAAGTCTAAAGGGTAGACGCCACTGGTCCAAAAACATGATGAGAAATTTACACAGAAACCATAGGAAAAACAATCACAATCCAGATATTCAAAATAACTGTTTAATTGGAATATATATAGATCATATCAGATCATATTTTATTGTGTTTTGAAAAAGGCCCGGATAGGGGCTGAAATATTAACTGTATTATTTTTGTACTGTTCACTTTTGTCTATTGTTTGATTAGATCATATCATTAATAGATTGATAATAATAACAGGAAAATAGCTGGAAAGGAAACTTCAGGAGGACTCCAAGAAACTTTTTTGAATTCAAAGTATGAAAAAGAAAGGAAATGGGGTAAATGTCAAGGAGACATCATCCCATATCCAGGTTAAAACGACAAAAATCAAAACATCTAGGGGTCACCATATGGTCTTCAACACAGTGAGGAACCTCACTGTGTTCACATTTATACCAAAGAATGACTAAAAGATGTATGTTCATATTGAATTTTTAAAAGTTAATCTTCTTTTTGAAAATAAATCAAAGTTGAAATAGCATTCAACACTTGATGAACATAATGCATATATTTTAACCTGTTGCAACTATTATTTTTCAACAAAATTAAACAATTAAATCTCTATATACAAGAATTTCCGTCATAGAGAAAATGGATACCAGTTGGACAAGAAAAGATTAAGGGAATAACAGACAGTGACAAGGACATTTTCCCTGCCCTTCTTTCATAATTTAATAACATAATTTAAATAACACGTAGAACTAATATCAATATTGCATAAAAATTATGCAGTGGAAGTCTTTGGTTGTTTAGAATTATGGTAAAGGAAGCCCCAAAAACAAGTTAAAACTTAAAACAAAAAGTGAAATAACCCCAGTCTGCATATAGAATTCAAATTGAAAACGTTGTTTCCGTCATTTCTCCAAACTGTTATACCTACAATCAAAAACATGAAAACTGTGAAAAAAAGTAGCGCAAAATAGCCAGAGTAACCTACAACTCTGATTTTTATACACAACAGCACTGATAGACTGGAAAAAAAAGGGTAAGTCTATAACATTGTTGTTCATTAATTGCTATTTCTCTGTTGCAATCATATTAAATAATACGACAGTATATATTCCGTATTAATGTCTGACCAAACAAGCAATAGAATGTACCATATACATTTAAAATGTGATGATTTATATAATTTTAATTTTCCCCTTAAATCTGTTTAAGTGTTTTCTCTCTTATGTCATTTTTTGTTCAGAAATGATAATGTTGTAATGGTTAAATTTTGTTTTATTTTGTTTTATTTCTTGAGTAATTTTAATACTTCAAATTGTAATCAAAAATTATGACTTCAAACGTCAATTCAAAACTGTGAAAAGTGTGCATTTCCTGTACACTACTAGTATCTCACTCATTGAAATCTCTGTCCTTTAAATGGTCTTACATTTCCTTTATATCATATTGGTTTACTTTTCACCATTAGCTTGTAAGCTTCATTCAAGTTTTGGTCCTCCAAGTGTTTCGATTTGATCTTCACTCATGGAAATCTCTGTCCTTTAAATGGTCTTGCCTTTCCTTTATATCATATTGGTTTACTTTCAACCATTACCTTGTAAGCTTCATTCAAGTTTTGGTCCTCCAAGTGTTTTGATTTGATATCTCTGTCCTTTAAATGATCTTGCCTTTCCTTTATATCATAGTGGTTTACTTTTCACCATTAGCTTGTAAGCTTCATTCAAGTTTTGGTCCTCCAAGTGTTTTGATTTGATCTTCACTCATGGAAATCTCTGTACTTTGTTATTTACATGTAGCTATACTCTACATAATTAAGAATTTTTATTTATTTCCTCTGACCTGCGATTCTACATTTTGCAAATATATTTTGAAATATAAATATATCCAGTTCATTTAGATTTGCTTTATTTCACTTTTCCTGGTCACACAACCTAGACGTTTTCAGGTGTCGACTTTTCCTGGTCACACAACCTAGACGTTTTCAGGTGTCGACTTTTCCTGGTCACACAACCTAGACGTTTTCAGGTGTCGACGATTATAATCTCAAGAATACTCAATAATACTATTCACTATACGACATCGTATGTGTGCATATTGAAAATCATCTTTAGTTATTAATAAACATGGCAAATATAAATGAAAGATTCTGGCCTAAAGTACAAAGTCCGGTTGTCTAGAGGTCATATCGTTGTTTACGTTGGTCTTTTGTCTTATTTGTTTTTTTCTTTTGCAGTTCCCTCACAGATATGGAATGTAATTATAATTTTCAGCCATTGTAGATGTTTCCTATTGTCCCTTTTATTTCAAATGTACTTTTTTGTGTCCACAATTTATCGCATTTCTAAACAATGAGAAAATAAAACGATAAGAATTTTATTCTCTTCAAAATGCAAAAATGAAAATATTTCGCGTATAAAGAAAATGTCTACCAATTTTACCAAAACAATGTGAAATAAAATAGCGAACCAAAACCAATGCGATTCAACTTAAAGAAAACTCCAAAGATCCAACATCATATAATGAGGCAACACAAAGTGAGACTACATGACAAACAAAGCCGAAATAATAAAACATAGTAAGAGTCTGTATAATCATGACCGTAAAACGTCTCTAGAGAAACTTGTAGCATACCCCCCTCACAGAGATTTCTGAGACAGTACAGAGAAACTTGTAGCATATCCCCCCTCACAGAGATTTCTGAGACAGTACAGAGAAACTTGTAGCATATCCCCCTCACAGAGATTTCTGAGACAGTACAGAGAAACTTGTAGCATATCCCCCTCACAGAGATTTCTGAGACAGTACTTTCACTCCATTGAATAAATTGTTACAGTTTAATAAATGAAATGAAATGGAGAAATGCACATTCATCAGGCAAAGTCTGGAAAGGGAATTCAAAACATGTACAAGGTAAAACAAATTAATGGAAAAACGCTTTAATTGTTGTTCTACAACTGAAAGTCGTCATAAGACCTTCAACAATACACTTTGCTTATAGTAATTGCAAAGAGAGGATATCAGTAAACATACATTACGGCCGAAAATAAAAGTCACATGACAAAATCTACATGGGAAACGCACTAGAAAAAACACACATAACAGACGAAAGACATACGTAAATAACGATAACAACTCGGAGATGGTCGAACTTGGTACTGATACTAGCATAGGCTAGCAGTAGAATTATACCGGTTTATGATACCAAAATCTTCTATTTCTCTATTCCGTTACTTTTTAGTATAGTACAGGAAGTTCAAGCGGCACATAGCACCGGTTTGAGTGATGTCGAACGACGCTACATCCAACTTTCTGTTTATTTACCGATACGTTACCCTTCAGTATAATACAGGAAGTTCAAGAGACACATACCACCGGTTTGAGTGATGTCGAACGACGCTACATCCAACTTTCTGTTTATTTACCGATACGTTACCCTTAGTATAATACAGGAAGTTCAAGCGGCACATAGCACCGGTTTGAGACATGTCGAACGACGCTACATCCAAGTTTCTGTTTATTTACCGATACGTCACCCTTCAGTATAATACAGGAAGTTCAAGCGGCACATGGCACCGGTTTGAGAGATGTCGAACGACACTACATCTAACTTTCTATTTATTTACCGATACGTTACCCTTAGTATAATACAGGAAGTTCAAGCGACACATACCACCTGTTTGAGTGATGTCGAACGACGCTACATCCAAGTTTCTGTTTATTAACCGATACTTCACTCTTAGTATAATACAGGAAGTTCAAGCGGCACATACCACCGATTTGAGAGATGTCGAACGACGCTACATCCAACTTTCTGTTTATTCACCGATACGTTACCCTTTAGTCTAATACAAGAAGTTCAAGTGGCACATAGCACCGGTTTGAGAGATGTCGAACAACGCTACATCCAAGTTTCTGTTTATTTACCGATACGTTACCCTTAGTTCAATACAGGAAGTTCAAGCGGCACATAGCACCGGTTTGAGTGATGTCGAACGACGCTACATCCAAGTTTCTGTTTATTCAGCGATACGTCACCCTTAGTATAATACAGGAAGTTCAAGCGACGCATACCACCGGTTTGAGAGATGTCGAACGACGCTACATCCAGGTTTCTGTTTATTCACCGATACGTCACCCTTAGTATAATACAGGAAGTTCAAGCGGCACATACCACCGGTTTGAGAGATGTCGAACAACGCTACATCCAAGTTTCTGTTTATTCACCGATACATCACCCTTAGTATAATACAGGAAGTTCAAGCGCCACATAGCACCGGTTTCAGAGATGTCGAACAACGCTACATCCAAGTTTCTGTTTATTCACCGATACGTTACCCTTAGTATAATACAGGAAGTTCAAGCGGCACATACCACCGGTTTGAGTGATGTCGAACGACGCTACATCCAAGTTTCTGTTTATTCACCGATACGTGACCCTCAGTATAATACAGGAAGTTCAAGCGGCACATAGCACCGGTTTGAGAGATGTCGAACAACGCTACATCCAAGTTTCTGTTTATTTACCGATACGTTACCCTTAGTATAATACAGGAAGTTCAAGTGGCACATGGCACCGGCTTGAGAGATGTTGAACAACGCTACATCCAACTTTCTGTTTATTCACCGATACGTCACCCTTAGTATAATACAGGAAGTTCAAGCGACACATACCACCGGTTTGAGTGATGTCGAACAACGCTACATCCAAGTTTCTGTTTATTTACCGATACGTCACCCTTAGTATAATACAGGAAGTTCAAGCGGCACATACCACCGGTTTGAGTGATGTCGAACAACGCTACATCCAAGTTTCTGTTTACTCATCGATACGCAATGTCAACAAACAAAAACCAACTGGCAAATAGTTAAAAGAAGACAACCAAAACATAGCAACAGGATACATATTGAGTCAATTATAAAATAAAAGATGAAATTTGGATCTGTGATAGTGCATCTTTGTTAGTAATGTTCTCAAGAACAGGTAGGATTCGCAAGAGTTTGTTCTACTTTTGACGATTTTAATGAACGTCACCTTACTATCACAGCCAAACTTTTACAACAGGGTTACCAATTTCATAAGCTGTTGAATACATTTAAGAAGGTTTATGATAGATATGAACATTTGATGTCTAAATATGGCGTTACTCGTAAACAGCTTATTACTTAGGACATTTCAAATCCTCGTTTTTACGGAAATGTTTTTAAAAAATGCCAGAAATTGATTAAAAGTCCAGAAAAGCTGGGACGTAACTTACATTCTTCACGTAATAGGGGATATCGACAAGATATTCTGCTTGCATCCGTTAAATTTGCTTTGAGACCTAATGACCTGAAAATTTTGCACACACACTGGCCTCTCACTGATACTGCCGATGTCTACTGAAATTTATGATGATTCTTGACCAAACCNCGGCGAGCACCCCTTGACCCATCTTTCAAAATTACGTATTGTTTTTTTTTCTTTCCTTTCAAGATTGTGGTCATGGAGTTAGTAGTCTACCTGTATTGGGTTTCATTCGTATGTTTATTATACTATAGGGAAACGGGAAAGATAAAGGGGATGTTTGAGTACGCATAATCCGGTTTAACCCTTCCGCTGGCTTTTGCTAGTGCCGATACTAAGTCCCGAGTTCCTATGTTCCTATCGTTGTCTACGTTTGTCTTTTGTCTTATTCGTGTTCTTCATGTGTAGTTCCGTAGCAGATTATGGCATGTAATTATAATGTCCAGCCATTGTAGGTGTTTCCTATTATCCATTTTTAACACCATAACTGAAATATACAGATGACATACATTTCTCGCATGGCTAATCTTTGTATGGACTTCACATTGTATGGACTTCACATTGTATGAGAGACAAACTTATCGTTAAACAATGACAGGATATGGAGTAAATGTTCAAAAGACAAAGTGTCTACATAAACATGCAAAAGCCAAGCAATGGAACAATGTCTTTATTGTTGTTCTGTATCTCCAAATTACCATGAGGCCTTAAAAATGAGCTTGCTCATACCTCATGGTAAGCTCAACACGGCCCCTAGAACTTGCGTGATTGGAAATTACTGCTAAATGTAGAAATAACACCGATACGTATCTGTTTACACATGGATACAAGGTCGTATACATTTAGATAGACCCCAAGCGAATTTTTATGAAATATAGATACTATATGCAGGAGACGTTGGAGTAATACTCCTCAGAAAAGATAATGGTCACTTTTTTTATGTCAAAGTCATCATGTCGTAAATTTTTGATTTCAGTTTTCCATAATCATCTAATAAAGAGGTGAAAGTCAAGGTTTGTTACTTTTGTTGCCTTTTATGGTGTACAAGACGTTTCTCAATAAGTTGACGGTAATCCTGTTATTGAGGATCGTACTATAAAATAATATTATCTAAAAGTATTTGAAATTTAAGTTTGGTTTGTTAATTGTTTTATATCTGAACAAGCCTTTATTTGAAGCTGCCCTAATACGTACGCACCAGCCAAAAATGGTAAACAATTAATGTAAGAGAGTCTGTTGGAAAGCTCGCCCGCTAATTACGATAAATTTATTGTTAATTAAAAATTCTAGCATGTTGATGATATTCTCCTTGTCGGAATAAATGTGATCCTACCTTTACCAAACATCAAATATGAATTCCACTTTTTATGACATGGAGACTGCTGATCGTAATTTATTATTTAATTAATAGTATATAGTGCATGGAAATCAGGTCATTAAACACTGTAAACTTCAGTTCAAAATATATATTGTAACAAGTCTTTCGCAGAATACACTTATGATTCATCCACTTATTGAATATGAATTGTAATTATTCTACAATTCAGTTATAGAAATACGTAGTAGTAGGAACGGTTTGAAATCAAAAATGTAAAAATGTAAACCAGAGGCTCGCATGTTAGCCTGTATTGCTAACCTGGAGGCTATTGATCAAATAAAATCTTAACACAGGGTTGAATGTTTGATCTGAGGTGACAGCCGATTGGTTGTAAAATCATTCATCTGGTAGATTACTGTAAATGCCTAGTTAATATCAATTATGAAACGGTTTTTAAGAATAATTAATTTATATTTTCCAATAGAGTTCTATGTTAAACTGAATTCCCTGGTGGCGACCATCTCTTATTTCTGATTTGTACATATATAATTTGGTAGATGAACATCAAGTAAGCATGCCTAGTTCATATCAACTTGATATATGAAAATGTTTTCAAGAATTTTCTATTTACAACATTTTCCCACAGGGCCCAATGTTAAACTAAAATCGGCATTGGTGGCCATCTTGTATTTATGATCGGTAATAAAATCATACATTTGTTGAAGGACCATCATGTGACCATAACTTGATGTATGGAACAGTTTACAAGAATTTACAATTTACATTTTCCCATAGGGTCCTATGTTAAACTATGGTGCCTTCTGGCAGCCATTTTGGATTTGTGAACGGTACAAATATATAGATTTCGGTAGTTGACCATCATGTTACCAAGAATGTTCATCAAATTGATATATGAAACTGTTTTCAAGAATTTAGCAATTCAAAACATTTCCCCATAGGGTCCAATGTTAAACTAAGATCTATAGGAGCGGCCATCTTGGATTTATGATATGCACTAAAATCATACATTTGTTTGATGACCATCATGTCACCATGCCTTGTTAATATCGGGTTTTAAAATTTTCTTCAAAATTGCAGGGCGGGTAGATCTTGCCATGTTGATAATTTTTACCCAATGTGAGATTTTGGATATCTGTAACAGTTTTCGAGTTATTTGCAAAAAGCAGCAATTTACCCCTATGTTCTATTTTTAGTAACAGCAGCCATGTTGTGTGATCTACGGACTAATCGAACACAATTTTGAAAGTTTATACCGTGGTGATGATTCAGGCCAAGTTTAATTACAATTGGCCCAGCAGTCTCAGAGGAGAAGATTTTTGAAATTGTTGACGGACGAACGGACAGACGGACGACGGACGCAAAGTGATGGCAAAAGCTCACATGACCCTTTAGGCTATGAGACCTAAAAAACACCACATGCATATTTCCTACCCTACAAGTAGTGTCAAGCCTGTCAATATCGTGATAACATCAAAATGGCCAGACAAGATCGTAACATATCTGCTATTGGTTATATTCCTTTTTATCGACGCCAGCTTAGTCTGTCTAACGAATGCTTTGTGTTTGAATACTTGTGTTTTTTTTTATCCACGACTGGTTAGTTTGTCTAATGAATACCTGGTGTGTGCATAGTGATAATACTTTTATCTACGCTAAAGAAATGATGCTTTGTATTTGAATACTTGTGTTTTTTTTATCAAAGGCAAGTTAAGTCTGTCTAACAAATGCTTTGTATTTGAATACTTGTGTTTTTTATCAAAGGCAAGTTAAGTCTGTCTAACAAATGCTATGTATTTGAATACTTGTGTTTTCTTTTATCAAAGGCAAGTTAAATATTTTACGAAAGGATATGGAGTAAATGAACATGAGACCATAACACATATGTTAACTCCAACTGCAATAATTTAAATGAGCTGTATGGCCATTTCGGAAATTTATTCCTCATCAGCAGCAATAGAACCCAAACAAAGGAAATTCATAATTTAAAAAAAATGTTAAAATGCATAAAACCAAACGAAATCCGAATAAGTGGAATAAGTCTGTCTAACAAATGCTTTTTATTTGAATACTTGTGTTTTTTTTTATCAAAGGTAAGTTAAGTCTGTCTAACAAATGCTTTGTATTTGAATACTTGTGTTTTTTCATCAAAGGTAAGTTATGTCTGTCTAACAAATGCTTTGTATTTAAATACTTGTGTTTTTTTATCAAAGGTAAGTTAAGTCTGTCTAAGAAATGCTTTGTATGTGAATACATGTGTTTTTTTTATCAAAGTTAAGTTATGTCTGTCTAACAAATGCTTTGTATTTGAATACTTGTGTTTTTTTTTAATCAAAGGTAATTTAAGTCTGTCTAACAAATGCTTTGCATTTGAATACTTGTGTTTTTTATCAAAGGCAAGTTAAGTCTGTCTAACAAATGCTTTGTATTTGAATACTTGTATTTATTTTATCAAAGGTAAGTTAAGCCTGTCTAACAAATGCTTTGTATTTGAATACTTGTGTTTTTTTTTATCAAAGGTAAGTTAAGTCTGTCTAACAAATGCTTTGTATTTGAATACTTGTGTTTGTTTTAATCAAAGGTAAGTTTAGTCTGTCTAACAAATGCTTTGTATTCGAATACTTATATTTTTTTATCCATAGTTGATTAGTCTACTTAAGAATGTTTTGTATTTCTTTTCATCCATGACCTGTTAGTTTGTCTAACGAATGCTTTCTATTTGGTTAGTATATTTCTTTTTATCTTCGACTGGTAAAATTGTCTAAGGAATGGTTTGTATTTTGATACATACTTTTTTCCATGGCTGGTTAGTTTGTCTACCAAATGCTTTGTATTACAATATTTATATTTCAAGTAAAATTACATCCTACTGGTATAAGATTGGAATTTTGATTGGTCAGTTGACATGTCAAAAATTAAATTTTACAGAATTTTTCCTCTGCTAGGGAATTTGCATAGCTTTTGACGTGACCGAGTGTTTGCAAAAAAAAAATGCATGTCTTTTTATCACCAGTTTATTTAGAGGATATTCCCAATAATGGTAGGTTTTACCACCCACGACTTGTATTTTTCGTCTATGTTCTTCCTTTTTTATATTATGTGTATTAAAATATGCAAAACATTCCATTTAAAGTAGACACGTGACCTCTAGAGGCTTTGTTTTGGGTCGTTTTAACCTGGATATGGGATGTTGTCTCCTTGACATTTACCCCATTTCCTTTCTTTTTCATAAGAAAACAAATATATAAGAAATATAAGATATGTATTTCAGGCCACCTGATACATATTTATAAATAAATAAAAGGGAAATATTAACTTATCATAAGAGCCATTTAATTGTATAGGTCTCTCAAATTTCTGCCATAAGAAAAATGACATGACAGTTAAGTACCAAATGTAAACTACTTCCTGTAGTATACATGCAAAAATATGAATAGTTTGACACACATTTATACTTAATCAAGAAGCATCAAAATGCTTTGAAATGTTAATGTGCCTCAAATTGTAATTCGGTTCTTTTAAGGCTTGTTTAATCAATCTCTTTGTTATACTCTGCCCGATCTAAACAAATTTAAAGTAGTACCTTTAAGGAGATATGCTCCTCATGTTTTGGGTTTTTGTCAGATTTTCGGAATCCTCTGGTTTTATCCATTTAAAAGCATTATATTTTTTTTTGTCCATGGACCCCAGTATTTTTTTCCATAATTTCATTTTATACACCTTAATTAGCATTTTGTAAAAAAAATCATTCATTTCTATTTATTCTATCACATTCATTCATGGCCAAACCTTTGCTTAATGTTAATCCCATGAAACATTCAGAAGAGTTCAGATTCCTACCAAATTTTCAATATCATATATCTCAAAAATAAGATCATCAATTTATCTTTTTTTTTCGCTTAAATTACTTTTTATTTAATTTTTTTTTAACAAAAAATCACATTTTTTAAAATTCTATTTATTTTCAAATTGAGTAGCGAACCCCCTTAAGCTGTTTTTACGAATATAATTTTTATTAAATTGTGAAATCTTTTTTTTTTGTTTTTTGGGTTTTTTAAATAAGAGTCGGAGGTTCTATCATTCACACGAACAGATTTGTATACCTGTGTATTTTTACATTCGCACTAGTGCGGACATATTGTATTTTATATGAATGCAACTACATGTGTGTAATTTTTCACGAAGCAAGGGCAAGGTATAAAACAACGGCAGTAGAATACCGAAGGAACAAGGGAAGTGGTGATTTTAAAAATCAAAGTCCAAAGACATGGCAAACAGAGAAAACAAAGAAAAAACATAAATAAATGTATATTTGCGCATGCCTAAATTGTGCAAACAATGCATTTTTCATATGTCTCTGATGGGTTATACTGATTTTTCTCTTTTGGGTAACTAGCAAAAGTTGGACTTATCATTTTCAAATTCCGAGTTCTTTTGAAAAAAAAAATCAATTTTTTACATGTTTTTGTACCCTTTGACTTCTTGAAACTGGCATTTGAAAACGAATATGCACTTATATCAAAATGTTAATGCGTAGCAAAAAATACTTTTACATACTGGCGTTGTTGTATAAAATTGGCTTAAAAGAGCTTTGTAACAGGCAACATCGGGTAATAAAACAAATACAGAGATTAATGTTTGTTGACAATCCCGTATCCATGACCAGAAAAGACATGGATGTAATGTTATTCGACAATCAGCAAAGAATCCCGCTCAAACCGATGCTATGAGGCCGTCTTGAACTTACTGTGCGGTATGAGCAAAGCTCATTGTTGAAGGCCTGATGGTGGCTTCAAGACGAAGAACAACGATAAAAGCGTTGTTCTTTGCTTGTTTTTACCAGGTATTTGTAGAGATTTTGTCTCATATGCATTTACTACATATCCTTTCATCCACCAAATGAAACAAAAAACTTGTCACTATTTGAAAATTTAGAAAAATAGCTTATCATTGCTACATAGGGAATAGAAAGGAAATGGGATAAATGTCAAGGAGACAACTTCCCATCTGTTATTATGTATATTATTTGGCAATTATTGAGTAAAATAGTTTTTATGATAAATATTCTAAATCCATGATAATTATATGTCAGATTCCTTATTTTTATACAGATCTCTCTGATTTAGTGTGTTTATACTGTAGTAATTTGAAAAGTCTGGTTTCAACACAATTGTATCGAGTTTCTACAGATCAGTGAAATGAGATAATTTAGTCATGCTTATTTAGATGTTTCCAGATAACTTCACGTCCCTTACATATTAACCTTCATTTATCTATTAACATAACAAAATCAAATTAGCAGTATCAACAAATTACTTTTTTTTTCTATTCCCCTTCACTTTTACTCATCTCTGTAAATTGTTTTAGCCCTTAGACAGATGTACATTCGAAGTATAATTTCTTTTTGTTGGTTCAAATAAAAATGGTTATACAGAAGGGATAGTTAATTGTTAATGGGTTGGTACGTGATATTTCTATTCAAAATGAAAGACTGTGAAAATTTAACTTTTAATTTTTGTTGAAATATATAATGAAACAGAAAATTCGATATATCGAAACCCCTCTGGACAATACAGTTACTTATTCAAATTCAAAAGAAAACGATACTCCAGGACCCATCGTATAAATGTATCGGATAAAATGGGATGTGAAAAATTGGTTTGTTTTGTGATAGAAATGCATAATAGTACTAATTAAAAGCAGAACTATAATAATTATGAGAAAACCTGTTACGAATTTATAAACAATGATAGTTTTTATATTTTATATTATTTTTGTGATGCATGCATATATTTTGTGCTTGAAGTTATGTTCCATTGTGAATTAAACATTGATTGTTTCAAAAAACATATAAGTAAATGTGACAACATACCTTTGTAGTGGAATCCAATTATTTCCTTCTGTTAGATATATAAACCCTAATATTATTGATAATATAAATATATTCATTCTTAATTATATCTTGTGATATTCCGATAATTGATTGCAGAAAATTGTTCCTTAATTTGATTTTTATAAAGAACACATCTTCTCTTACTAATTCACTTAAACCATCTGTAACGGAAACTCAAATTACGAGGAGATTTATAAAATTCAAAGCACTTAAAATACTGAATAATTAGTTGGAATGTTTAAATCTCGGGCAAGGTAAATATGAGAAGACTATGTATTAAAGATTGAAGGATTAATCCAAGTACACATGATACATTGTATGATTTGTGTGAAGACAGAAAGATGCAAAAACAATACTCTGAAGAAGTCAGATAAAATAAATTAAATCTTATTTTAGCAAATTAATGCTAAATAGTTAAAAAAATATTCATTTCATTCATTTCTCTTTGTTTTTGAAAAGAAATAAGATTTCTCTTCGATTCTCACAATCCTCAATATGTCTGAAAATAAAAATTGATAATCTGATAATCTGCTGCACCATCTATGGCAACACACTTATCCTCTACCACTCGGCTATCTCTGCTATATAAAGATATAGATTTCGGTGACAGCTAAGGACATGATGCTTAAGAGACTATAGGGCATGTCAGCTGCGATGAAGCAGAAAGGGTTCAAAGTCTTTAAATACGGAATGCAAACATGGAAAATTATAGGTTGCCACAACTTTTTTTACTAATCTTGTCAATTGCATAAAGTCGTGCATATAATTAATTTCGCATGGTTTACGTAAATCTAATGATATTTTATGAATTGCCTATAAAACAATGAAAAAAAGATGGAGAAAATCCACATAAGGCAAGGTCTCTACAAAAACATCGTAAACCCAAGCGATGGAATGACGTTTTTATTGTTGTTTTTAATACTGAAGTCACCATTAGGCCTTTAACACTAAGATTTAAGCTCCTCTTACACTAAACCGCATAACTGAAACAGACGCCGAACAGATACGAATAAATTATATCAGTTCGTCTCCGTTCATAAACGATTCTCGTCCGTTTTTTATCCGGTGAATACTGCCCACGTTTTGTACAGTGAAAAATTTTGAACATGTTCAAAACCCAGAACAGACGTATACCGCACAAACTTTTCGGGGAATGTACGGTAGTCTTACGTTTTGTCCGGTTCCATGCGTTGTATCTCCGTTATTCATTCGTTAGTTGTCCGTCTTGCATACGTTCATGTACGGTAGATACAATTTTCGAAAAGCACTTTTACTGGAGATATAAAGGATAAACCGTTC
The DNA here is from genome assembly GCA_002080025.1 of Modiolus philippinarum. NCBI lineage: Eukaryota > Metazoa > Mollusca > Bivalvia > Mytilida > Modiolidae > Modiolus > Modiolus philippinarum. Next base: position 56,987 of record MJUU01069487.1, on the reverse strand, counting down.
GAAATCCGAACTTACAACGGAAACTTATCGAATAATACCGAATAAAATTAATTTTAATGTTGTCTATGTGGTCATCCAATAGAAGATATTATCCATTGCCTGCTTTTTTTAAGTTTTACAGTATTTAATTTCGTAATTTGTGAAGTTATGCGGTATCTAGATGTTTAGAAATATTTTACGCATACTTCAGCTTATCATTGTTTCACATTAGGCTGGCTATGTATATTGTATGATAACGAGTTGTAACAAAGCTACATAAATGGCTTTGCGAAGAGACTCATTTGTAGAGACTTTGTCTCATGTACATTTACTCCATATCCCTTCATTGCTTCTTGAGAATTATTTCTACTCTATCTAGGCACTTGTTTTGATTTGATGAGACCTTTGGTTACCTATAATTGTCTGTCGCCATATTTAGCTTTCCGAGTAATTACATATACATTCTTTATGACACAAACAAAACTGTAAACATTACACCAGAGTCAAAAAGTTGTGTCCTCTGAACGTGACATTATCAGAAATTCTCATGCAAAATTGTCTCTTGCGATGGGTGTAATTTTGGAAAGTCATCTTTGTTGCGTATTATTCATACTTATATCACTATTTTACACTTTTAATGATCTCAAAGCATTTTAAAAACATTATATTTGAATTAATATTTGTGTGGCAACATCATTCTGACATATGCCCAGACATTAAATTACAAAATAGTCCATTCTCTCTCCGTTTCAATAGTCGCTGATCACCTTTAGGTATTTCTGTCAGGTACTTCTCAGGTTTTATACATTCTAAATCATTATAATGTTTTGCCCACCAATCCCCATATTTTGCTTGATAGTTTCAATTTACAAATCTTTAGGAGCATTCTGACAAAATTTCGTTAAATCCTACTTATTCTGTCACATTTGTTCATGTCTATCAAAAGAACGAATAACCCATGGACAATAGCACATCGGACACATTTAGAAACAAGGACACTACTTAAGTACGGGACAAAAAAGAAAAATAAAGACACACATACAGATGAACAACACGAACTCAATAAAAACCATGGGTGAGATCAGGTGTACCGGTAGAGTAAGAATCTTCTGCTTCTTATAAGACTCCCGCCGTGTTGAACATGTCAACTCCGGTAGTAGAGTCAAATCCGATAGAGGAAAACAAACTTTAGTTGCAGAGGGAAAGATCTGTTGTCATCTGGGAAACAGATATCCCATAGCGATCCACAAGATCGTGATGTCGACCGTAAAACTTCTGTAGTGATGACTTTAAGTTTTTGGTAACGTACCCTTGCTTCAGTAGTCTATTTGTAAGCAACTGAGCTCTATCAAGGAAGTCACTGTAACGACCACAAGCCCTTGAGTAGCGAATGAGTTGTGGGATGTAAACTCCATATGCTGGTGCTTTTGGAATGTTGCTACAAAGAAAAGGGAATTTGACTATTGGAAAAGTGAAGTCATCGCGTTTGTCATACAGGCTAGTTTGTAATGTACCTCTGTTGTCAATTTCAAGATGAAGGTCAAGGAACGAAGCCGATGTGGAAGTGTCTGTAGTATCCGTATAAATTTAGAGGAGTCCAGTTTCCCGCCAGATCTTACTTCACAAAAACGACATCAGCAACCTATCAATTTTTTTTTCGCCTAAATTACTTCTTTTCAGTTTTCTAACAAAACATAACAGGTATTTGAAATCCTATTTATTTTCAAATTTATCAGCGAACATCTTTAAGCAGTATCCGTCAATCTAAAGAATGTTTAACTAGAACCCTATCTTGATCTTCAGTATTGTCAAGGGCATTTTTGCCTTGGGTCGGTAGTACAGACGGTTATATGGAACCTTCAGTTCTTATCTTAGGTCGCCTTTCTATTATCTGGCATTTTGTGATAATGGGTTAAATTGGTCAAGCACGCCGTAATGATAATCAATGTTAAAAATTGTAGACCGATCGAAAGAAATAAAAACAAATACATAGATGTCTCTTTTTAATTGTATTGATGTGCCTTTATATGCCTATTCGTTTGATAAATCCGTTTTACTCTTATTTTCGTACGCTACATTCCCGTTAACAATCCGTTTTATTCGGTACTCATCCGGTATGCTACCGCTTTAAGTACGTTTGATTCGAAGCTCATCCAGTAGGATTCCGGTGTCAATTCGGTGCGAGTTTGGTTTATTCGGTGCAAGGCCTGTACATGTATGGTGTCCTCACAGTACTGTCCGGTTTTGGTGCGATTTTATTGTAATTTGTGAACGAAAAAAAAATATTAACCACCGGACAAAAAGGATTTTTGCCCGTTTCTCATACGTTTGTGCTATACGGTGTAGTGTTGATACCTCAAAGTAAGTTCAAGACGACTCCACACCATATAAACAACCACACGGCACTCATCGAGTTAGTTGTAACAACACTTAGCATAACATTTCGAAAAAATAAATAAAATAGCAAAATGTTGAAGTATGATAGTTCATCTTAATAATATATTATCTCAAGAACAAGTACACCATTACTGAAATATCTCTATTAGATGGAATCTTTTCACGAACTACACACTGCAGGCGATACAAACTCCAGACAGGATACGGAGTAAATGTATCATAAAAAAAAATCTATGCAAATACATGGTAAACTAAAGCTTTTATAGTTCTTAAGCATGAAGTCAACACGAGCCTTCAACAATTGGCTCTGCTCATATACCTCACTGTTGGTTAAAGAAGGACTATAGCACCGGTTTTAGCGCAAATCATCGCTAGATGTCCAGCAAATCTACCACAGTGTCCTTTTTACGACCTATCGATGCGGGATCGCCGACAAACATAAAAAAAATAACCGACTAACTTTCCTTTAATTGCTAAAAAGATAATCACACCCTTTCAACAATCGTTTCAGTTGCAATAAAACTCGGCATAATAAAATCATGAGATGGGGACCACAATAAATAGGTGGCCAGAATAACGTTTAAAAATTGCAACAAAGCAAATGCCAAAATGTGAAAGTATGATAGTACATCTATATAGGCATTAATCAATCGGAACCGAATCACTTCCGCAAAGTCACAGGAACATTTCACTGAAAGGAAATTCAGATCGCTTAATGCTGAAAAGAGGGAAAGATAAGTTCCAGCTACATGCCTGTAACAAAAAGGCAACAATCTGTAGTAAAGCGACTGAGCAAAAATTATATTTAAAAGCATCTCACATTAACAATGTAGCAGTACAGCAGCAGGTATTCATGTAGGTAGCATTTATTTCTGATGATTTTTTTTCGAATTATATACTTCAGCTGATTTTGATATGTTGAAAGACTTCTATGCATTTTAAACGTAATTGTGCTTCTTGCTTTATTGTAAAAACAATAGAACAATTATTTTATGTTATTGAATTACATTATCCATTTATTGAGACATCTTCAGTAAAAAAATCTTCAAACATATCATGAACAAATTCAAATACATTTTATATCATACTAATTCGAAGAGACAAATGTTATATCAAATTCTCTCGTCCTACTGTTTAACACACCAAGGAATTAGTTGTTTGTACGAAATTTGGCGTAATAAATATTTGATTCTTTTGAAATATAGTATGAAATAATTAGTAAATGTTCTAACTGGAATCATGCATAAATCATACCTATAACTTTAAATCGACGTCTTCTCAGTTACACAGTTATTAGCAAGACAGACTTATCTTATTCTCTTTTTTATCCTTATTTGAAATAAAACATTTTATTATTGTGTGTGGGTCAATGAAGCGAGCTTAGAAGTCATAACGACTGAAACTGTAACCATGATCATACAGAGGACTGATCATTATCTGATATGTCTTCCTTCATTCACTTCACATATACATATGGTATGCCCATGACATGGGGGAGAAAGATATACCCTGATGGCGAGATTAACAGGGACCATAAATTGTGAATGACAGTTAGAACTGTAGCATTTTATTAAAATAAGTGAGACATATCATTCAATTACTATCATTTGATCTTTGTACAAACAAATATGTACCACTTGTCACTTACATAACAGTCTTAATTACCAAAAATGTACTTTTCAAAAAACACCTGAATATAAAAATTATATCAAGCTACTTTAAAAGTATAAAAAGTAATATCTTGTAAGTTATTATATCTACAAAATTGAAAAATACACCCCACGTTTTATAATACTTGTCATTTTATGAACATAAACAATACATCTCCGTATCAGTTTCAAGTAGTGACGTGATGGTTTAGAAATATATTTTTTGGTAAATATATGTAGAATCTAAAAAGAAAAAGAAAATCTCAGACAAGGACTATCTCAGACAAGGCTAAATCTCAGACAGACAAGGACTGTCTCGTACAAGGCTAAATATCAGACAGACAAGGAGTATCTAGGACAAGGCTAAATCTCAGACAGACAATGAGTGTCTCGGACCAGGCTAAATCTTATACAAACAAGGAGTGTCTCGGACAAGGCTAAATCTTATACAAACAAGGAGTGTCTCGGACAAGGCTTAATCTCAGACAGACAAGGAGAAGGTTGTCTCGGACAATTTAAGGCTCTCAAGGTGCAAG